>JAULJZ010010144.1:0-16488 GCA_032270985.1 Heliamphora pulchella | reverse complement strand
GGGGGGGGGGGGGGGGGGGGGCGATCTTTTCTTCATTATAACATAGCCTTGCAGAGAAATGTTCATCTAAGATGCATTACCAACTCCAGAATATAATTAACAATTGGAAGTAATGCTGTTAGCCACAGACAGAACTACTGGTGTAATGAGTTATGTCAAGAGGCCACTTCACAAGTCCAACAGAATAAATGTTTTCATTTATTTCACCAGGATATATCCTTTTATTGACATTCATTTATCAAGTTAATACAGCAGCACAGAGCCTGAACTTCTTTATCTACTTGAAAGCTGATGGGTACTCCCACAAGAATAATTGTTCTTTTAATATCAGTTGACGGGTGTTGCTGTGAGCTGGAATGTTTTGGCGACAATCAATAAGTATAAGCTTAAAGTAAGGGTTTGCTTCAAAGAGAACCTTTTGTCCAAAAGGTTCAACATCAAAACAAGAATTTTTGAGCGAGGTGATATTTAATAAAAGCTTCAAGAATTTTTGTCCAGCTCTAGTTGTTGGTCTGAACAAGAAACAGCTTATTCGAATTTAACTGAATGAATTCATAAAGAAGAAGTACATCATTATCTCAAAGAAAGCTTCTCGGTGAGACATTGCCTATATTGATGTTTACATCAGGTAAACACAAAAAATGCTTTCTCAACGGGGAATAAATAAATTAATAAATGAAGGAATGTAGCAATATTCTACATGAAAAGTCCAGTATATCTCAACCTGTACCACATATAAACGTAGAAAAACCTTTTAAGATTCAAATATATATGTACATGTACATAACATTTTTTGGAATTCCAAAATACACTAAACTTCCATTAAAAAAGAGCCAAAAAAGGATCTAGATTTTAAGCATTTTGAAGAAGAATTTTAGCAATTTCATACATGACAGCTCAGTACACAGAAAGGTATGGGATCCGAAGAAATCAAGATGGGATTTGGAGTTTGGGAGTTGGGGGTTGGAGGAGAGAACAAATGACAGCAAGAAGTCCGTGATACAACCCAAGAGACTCCAAGGCTAAGAATCATGCACTCGCCCAGAGTTGTCTATTAGGAAACTAATTGGGTGGCTACTATTCTGAGTCTGTGGAAATGGATAACCATTGACAAGGCCAGCACAGATTGTTAAGAGAAATAGCCAGGTCAGAAAAGAAATATTAAGTTGGCAAGCCAAGACTTGCCATGGTAATGAAAGGAAAAAGAATAAAAACAAAATTCAAAAAATGCCACAGGAGGGTCGTAACCCTGTATGTGCAGCATATAAGGACAAAAAGAACTAAATCCCCAAGTATCTACAGGGACATACAACTCCCCCCAAAATATCTACAAAATCCCAGACAGAAAAAGTCTCCGAAAGCGAGAGAGAGAGAGAGACAAGCGAAGTAGCTTACAAAACAAAAATAGAACTCTCGATGTCTCAAATGCTCTTCAATTCCTCTCACTCCACAAGCACCACATAAGACAATGTGGGACAGTCACCCAGACCTTTTGCAAGCTACCCCTTGAACAATCACTACTCCATGAGAAGAATAACTCTCCATTCCACTTCAAAGTCCAAACACAAAACACGCCGAACTCCACAGCTCTCTCACTGCTGGCAATGCAGAAGAAGTTAATTCACACACTCTCCATCCATCTTACACAGGAAGCACCAATCCATCAAATCTTTACCTTGCTTTTCAAGTTCTCTTTCATCAAAATAGCTTTCCATGCCTCCATACATACAAAGAGAGCCATTTGAAATACTCGGCCTAGAATTGAATCTCATGCTGTCTCCCCTACTCGAATTGTGCGGGTGGCAGGAATCTGACCTCCCCCTCCCCTAACCAGAATTCTTGCCCACCGAAAGCGTTGCCTTCGTTCTATCAGTCACAAAGCCACGCAAAAAATCCTCACCACCCAAGTAGCATGGACACAGACACGCGATACAACATGGACACAACACTGACACGCCGACACGTTGATCTTCAAAAAATACAGGCCACGACACGTTTAGGACACAACACATTTAGGACACGTTAGAAATTTATATTTTTTAGATAGTTATTATGTGTTAAATATATGAATAATTTATTCGAAGTTATTGAAAAATATGTAACATATCACTAATTAAATTTAAAAGGCATATATTTTATCTTATAAATGTTTCATCGAATATATAGTGCGCATATTGCATTTTTGAAGACTCAAAACATTGCAACTAACTAACTATGAAGAGATTGTCGCATAAGACGTGTTAGGAAGTTTCAAGAAGTGTGATCGGAGTATCCGCGAAATGTCGATAAAGTGACTGACATTATAAATTTAATTTTTTAACTATGACATGTTTAAAAAAAGTGTCGGACGCATTTTTAACAGTGTTCGGAGGGTGTTGGTGCCAGACAAAGGCTTTCTAACAAGACAGGTGTCCGACACGACATGCTTGCTTCATGGAAGTGTTAGAGGAATACCCACCAAACAAATCCATACCTCCCTAGTTCAGCACCTGGATTGTAACAGAACCCAAAGAAGGGCCACCAATCCAGAAAGACTGGTTGTCCCTCACAATACCAGTCCACCATAGCCAGAATTTTTCCTGCTTCCTCCTTTGAAGGTAAGATGAAAAGTAAGAATGGTCCACTCACCTCCCAAACTTCCACCCCAACTGAAACCTCCCAGAATCTGTTCACCCACTTCCAAACCCTCTTCCTGTCCGGCAATGGCATACTTTACTAGCAGCATGATGAAGGAACCAATTCAACCCCTTCAAGCCCCCATGACCCTCTGTGAAACACTTTCACCATGTTTTCCAGTTTCCAGCCACCTCTGCAGTCTCTCAGTCACACACACTTTTTTAAGCTCTTCTCGTTGAAGATTAAGAGCCCTTCTCAAACCCACACCCCTCTATGTAAAAGTGAAGGATTATTGAACTCCAACCCCATTCTCATTATCAAATGTTTTCCAGTCAACTTGAACTGGATGCAGTTGGCCTCCTCTCATAAACAACAGTAGCTTGAACAGAATTCTCAGAAATGAACCTATCTACTGTGAATTACATTGAACAATAGTTGTATAAACTCCTGCGTGTGCAATTGAAGACAGCAATAGCATGGCGGCAATGTAGACCAGTAGTTTGCCACCAAATAGAAATAGAAAATTGAAAGACGACTCTGAAGATGTGCAAGACTGCACAGCAATAAAGTAAAACTGGGGCCGCCCAGATTTGCAGCCAATCCCAGCAATGCACAGCTTAGGTCCCGAGCCCAACTCCATAGCAAGGCATTGGCATCTCAAGGTGCAAGAAGATTGAGAAAAATAAGTCCAAATACATAAAAGGAGGTCCAGTTCAGTTGGTAGAAAAAAAAGAGGTTTTATTTATAGGAACAAGAGGGCCTCTTACAGTCCTAGGCCCAAGGCACGCATATTGCTACATAGGTCTAAGAAGATCTGCTGTATGGAGGTTCACAAGTTCATCAATTGGAAACCAACGCAGAAGGAACTAGCACCTATGATGTTACTCATGTCTCGAAGGGGAAAAAATTTCATGTTCAAAAGAAAATGATACTGCTAATTCTGATACTGAATGCTATACCTTTGTTTATTAAGAAACACAACGCGTTAAGATTAGAACACAGTGATACAGAAATAAAGGATAAAATATTATCCAAAGGGCAAAGAGCAATGCAGGATGAGAATTGTAGAAGGCTATAATTAATACCTGCAAAATAACACTTAAGACGCGAGCCAATCCTCAATCAGAACCAAAGTTTCCACAAAGGACTCCATAGTTGCCTTTTTCTAACCCAACAAATCTGTCTACCCGTTACTTAATCAGCGTATCCAACAGAAACACCATATGATGACCTCAAGCCATATCCAAAACCAAACCAAAGAAAAAAAAAGACAAGATGATTTCTCCCCACAAAACTAAAATTTTCATGCACTCATTTTATCCCAAAAGAAAGAACTGCCAAGCACAAAGAAAAAAAATGAATTTGAATTAATGCAGATGAGTAAGACCAGAAGTTTTATCATGCAGAACTAAATGGAAGCCCTCAAGTACCTATAAGGGACAACGTAAGGAGCAGCAACAATGCAACGGACATTAAATAGTTCTGCAAGGCTCCAACCTTCCTGGACCAAATAATAAAAGGAAATCATTCAGGGATTGCATCATTATACCTTTGTCTGAACCTTTCAATGATTCCCTGAATGAAAATATAAATATTACAATTGATTTTGCATCATATGATTTATTATACAGTCAAATGGAAACTCTGCCCGACTGTTTTACCCTAAACATTTTTGTTTTTGTGAAGTTCTCAAATTTACCACTCTCAGCCATTTGATCAGCCGATCATCTACAAATCCCCATCCCCCCACGGGGCCCAGAAAAATAGAACAAGAAAAAGAAAGAAGAACCACATCCTTTCTCCCTCTCCTGATCGTTGGTACTGCCTATCCATCCTTCCCTCCCTCCCATTGTGATTATATAAACATATAGAGTCAAAAAGCATAAATTTGACAACGTTCTTGCATTAGACAAATTACCTCATAAAATTGACTCAATTTATGTATTTTAACATTTCTCTGAAAACCTTTGGACATCTTATAAAAATAAAAAAAAACAATTCCGAGGAAACATCAAAAGTAGCATTTCCAATAGTGGACTCCTATAAAATGAAGAAACAATGACATGCTTTTGAATTATAATATGTTCAAAGTAACTGTTTGAGGCTAATCTTCGTTTAAAAATACCAATGCAAAGAAATTTATCACAATGAAGTCACCCTCCAAGCTTGGACCATCACCAAATATCCTTTCCACATTAGAAATGCATTCCTGTCTATGTTCTTTTGTAATTCTCCTCTTCTGCAGGGAAAACGGCAGCTTCATAGTTCCTGGAAAGTGGAATATAGAAGGAGCTATTAGAACTTTGCAGAAATATGAAATGTCAACTGGTCCCTTAATACAAATAGGACAACCTTATTCACAAAATATTTCAATAATACAAAAAAGTGCATCACATCAATTAGATTATGAGAGGCGGCTAAAGTTGACTAATGAAACCTGCTGGATGATCGTCTTCATAAGGAGAAAGAACAGGTGGTGTTGAAACAGGAAGATATTCAACGTTTTTTGCAACCAAATGAGCACTTAAATTCTGCCAGTTAACCAAGAAACCTCATCAATGATTTTTTTCAAATAATTTAGATTGAGATTATTATAGTGTCAATGGAAATCAATACGGAAAAAAAAAATGGACAATATTAGCCTTGGGAAGGTGATAAAAGGCTCTACAAAAGAATCTTTGCTACTTTTGCCTGAGCCAAAAAATAAATTCCAAATGCCCAATATTGGTTAAATTCAGAGTTATGAAATACCAGCTGCATATATTTGACTACGTGGTGTTCTATTTCTGATAACCAAAAGGTGGAGCCAATTATCCATTGCTCTTAAAAAAGGACAAAGCAATAGAGGGGGTAAATTAGAAAATTGCCTCAGCTTCCAGCTGTTGATTGACAACTCACTTTGTCAAATCAAAAAAGTACTTTGGCATCATTTATAATACCCACTTGGATGTAAGAGTTGGACCTTCTTTTCCAGAACCCTCTTTTTCTCATATATAAGAAAACTTCATTGTAATCATTACTTTAGATCCATCAAATATAATTGCATTAAAAATTTCAAGAAGTTTGTTGAATTTCAGTTAATTCAAATTTCAAACAAACTTGTGTAAATTTCGGTTGAAAACATTTAAATCCAAATATAGAATCATCCAGTCATGTAGATGAAGTGTTTTTCTAAAACATTAGACCGTCCTAAGAATTTACCTGTCATATATATATATATATATATATATATATATATAGAACACCCTAAGAACACTAAGATGAGAAGTCACACAATGGTGTCAGCATAAGTCTGCTGAGTTCGCCATACAGTCCAATAAGTTTCATAAGTAATGATATTGTCTTGGTTATTTTGTCAAAAATTCAGATGATATTACAGTCATGTGACCTCCAAGTACTCCAAGTGAGTCACGTGACAACTTTAGAGTTTTTGCTGGACTGATTATGGGCTTATGGATGACAAGATTATACATCTCCCCTGGGCAACCCCAGAATCTTAGAAACTTCCAAAGGGTTTGTTCTAGATTGTATTCAGCAGCTTTTGGAGAATTCTTTATAAAAAAACAACCAGCTACTACTGTCACAGCCTAAACCCAACCCTCGAAGGATTGGACATAGTGACCGGCCAGTAGCAAGAACCAAAGGCTTGCTTGTGCAAAAGAAGTTATTATTATCATTATTATTTATGAGTTACGAGTTACGCTTTCACTGTGATTTAAAATTCGTGAAGGATAAGCATTAATAATTACAATAATAACACTAATGAGGGGTGCACATACATCAGAGCAAGTGCCTAAATCATTGCTCATTTCCATGAGCATCAGAAATGTCAAATAATTAGAAGTGTTGTCAATTAATTAGAAGTCTTGGCCAAAGATACAAAAGACCATCTAATAATATATCTCATAAAAATAATATGAAACATCAAAATCTTCACAATAGAGTTCTAAATTCATATACACAAAATCTTGTCTAGCAAGCAAAAAGTTTGAAGATCACATCCCTCACACCTCAACTTGGAATATTGAAACAACGAGATATTAATGAATATTCTAATCTCTGAAGCAGTTCTGCATACCATGGATGATCATTCTGGAAAGCACAAGCATTGGGACAATAGTATAAAATCCATTTCTCAAATTTGTCAAGAATCGAGTTTCAGGATTTAAAAGTCATGACAGGATTTCCAACAAGTTGAATACGTAATAAACTTTCCATAATATAAAGAGAAAGAGAAACTTCAAACATATAAAAATAATCATAACATGCCCATCCAAAATCTACCCTATACATGAAGGAGTTTGTGTCGCCTCGAATGTCAAGCACAGGGCCACGCAAGTGACCAATACAATGATATGCAAGGAAGGTACCCAACATGAGGCTACACAATGGAACCAATCACAAGGGGATATGCAAGGTACCCAACACCAAGCTACACAAGATAATAAATCACAAGAGGATATGCGAGGTACCCGACACAAGGCTACACAAGATAACAAATCACAAGAGGCTGAACAAGGTGCCTGACATGAGGCCACACAAGTTAAACAATGACACCAGGATACGTCAACTAACACGAGGCTATACAAGATAAACAACCACAAGAAGATGTGCAAGGTACTCAACATGGGGTTACACAAGGTAACCAATCAGTCAATTACAAAAAGATGTCTCACAAGATACTACCAGTATTGTTTACCCTCCTCCACCAACAGATAGGACACACCACTTAAGAGTATTTTGGTGCGAAGGGGCTCCACGAGGATGACATGTACAGCAAACAATGGTCATTCTTCTAAAATGGTTACAAATCCATGGCTTTTCTAAAACATATACATCAGTGGCATTTGTAAAAACTAGAAATAAGGACTTCACTCTGAAGAATATAACAGACTATTTTAGAAGGAAAAAGAATTGGATCAAAGTATTAGACCTAATTGTGTAACAATATTTCAAGATGATATCTTGAATCAAGAATTTTTATTACGCATTGATTGTAATGCGGCTAAATATGTTTTACAAAAAGATGTGAAAATTTTGGCATCAAAACAAATTTTTGCCAGATGGCAAACTATTTTATCGGTCTTTGATTTTAAAATAGAATACAATAAAGGTGAAGCTAATAGCCTCCTTGATTTTCTTACTCGTGAAATTTTGCAGGGATGAAGGTTCACAGCAGTGTAGCCCTTCTAATAGAGGTGGTCGTGGAAATAATACCTCTGGCCGAAGTCAAGGAAGAGCCTCTCCATCACTTAAAATGGTCAATAATGCACTTCAAGCACAACTTCCCTCTCTGAGACAGACGACCCAAAATACTCGAAGTACTAAGTCCATAAAGGACGCTTTGGTGGAAGAACCTCCTCCACCAGATTTGATTTCTAAACATAATTACTAGGTTATCATAATTTTAAATGATAACAACCTTAAATGGTTACAAGATCCTCCACAATGTACTATTAGATATTTGCCTGAAAAATATCATTTCCCAATTTGTCATGGGATGTCTCGTCAATTATACAAGAAGATTCTAGAAGAAACTGGATCTCTGTCTTTCACCCATAATCGAGAGTCAATAAGAAAAATCCCCAATCAAAAATTGCTTCTAGTAAAGTATTTATTCGAAAAATCTTAAAGTCATTAGATTGGGGATTCGATCTTAATTCTCCTGGACAATTAGAATATAGCAAGAATACTTATAGTGTTCATTATAATTATTAGGATTTTCTGGAAGTTTGGAATAAAACTTTTTATTATTAGAAAAAAAAAATCTGTCATACACGGTTCTTTACATTGGACAAAACTGATGTCTTAGGTTAACCTAATTGGTTTTATCAATGGCAGGACAGATTTGGCCCCAATGAAGATCTTTTCCCCGAAAAACTCTGTAAATATTTTTCATTATATATTCATCTATATCGTTAGATAAAGAGGACATCCAACTTTGAAACCAAAGAAATTATCTCATTTATGATCGAATTTAATCTTCATTGGATCTAGAAGTGGTCCTGTGATTGTGATTATCATGATCAGCATCTTCCATGCTTATACGGCGTTTTTCATATAAATGATGAAATAATTATCCTCTGGCTTGATCATTTTCCAGATATTCCAGAGAAATTGGCAAAATATGAAAAATATCTAATTTAGAAATATCAAACTAAAATTCACAGTGGAGCTTCATCATCCTCTCCTACTCCAATCAATGATCTTAAAGAACAATTATCAAAGGATGGAAACCTTTGTCCGTCCATCAATGAAGCTTAAAGCAATGATGATTTTGAAACAACAATTTTTGGAAGCCTTTGAACCAATTGATGAGATTATGAAAACTCAGAGTTTCAAAGATTCTACCTATGTTGCACCCAATGATGGCCACCATGATGATGACGATGATTTTGATGGAGAAGAGGCAAATTTAGATGACAATGAAAACTATGATATGGAAGATAATTTGGGTTTTTGGCAAACTCTCGAAAAATTAGATAATGAAAACAAATTCAAAGAAAACGCCAAAGACAAAAGGAATCGGAATTGATAAGTGACTTAAAGTTGAAAAAAGAATTGAAAGGGACTTGAAGTCTGCTTGGAATCTTATAATTTGGAACTCAGTGATTTACGGTTAGCATCTGAAGACCTCTCTGGAATGAGACAGAGACCATCTGCTTGTCAATCATATCGTTTTGAATTTGTTGTCTCTGTTCCGCAAAAACAAGATGAAGTAAGCCCACAAATGAAGGGGAAAGGTTACAAAAAATGATGTCGAATAAAGGAGAAAGGAGCATTAAACCATAGCCTAAGAAGGGAGATTTCTTCTCATGTTCACCCTTCCCATCTCCAGCACCCAATACACCAATGCTATGTAATGGCCTCTTCATTTACCAGCCCAAACTAATATTATTTGGTTTTCTTAGTCAATTGACTAACAACTTTGCACTTACCCAAAAAAATGACTAGCAACTTTGCAGTAAACCACTAATTGGAAAGAAAAAAGAAAAAAACAATAGCAAGTATTGGGATCAAATTCTAAAGCATTTCAGGGTAAACCTTATGAGCAGAATGAGTTATTAGAACCACACGATAGTGCTCCTGATCACAAGCAAAAGCAGCAGCAATGACCTGGAAATAATAGCTACTCACCATATGGCAATGCAAGCAACATATTGATACAAAAAAAATAAAGATAATTAACTTTTCTAAGGAAAAAAGCAATATATCATCATGAAGCACCACAATCAATCATATGACAAAGTTCAGTTAAATTCCCATTAGAAACAAATCTATGCGGAAAGCCAAAAGCAAGGCCCTACTTCTTCCCTCAAACCCCACCAAGAAGAAATCTGTTTTTGAAATAAGATATTTGTAAGATCCACTTTTACATGAAATAGTACAGTAAATTTAAGCCTGCTGACAAGGAATATACCGGAAGATACATCGTTTCATCCGACAAAACCACGGATCTGACATTACTATTAATATATTTTCCAACATTTCAGTTTAAACTATTTAAGCTTATTTAGCCTTTAGAGAACCACGAACTAGCTGCAAAGAGCGATCAAATTTCTTAAATGACTAAAAATAATTTCATTATCTAATTAACCTAATCTTTAAACATGGCAGACACAGGTAGCCGCAAAGCTGATATGTTTGCCAAATTCTCAACAGAAATGGGGAGGCAGTCCGCCCCACCATGGAGGTTTGCAGATATGGTCAATAGGTTGTTGCACGGTGCGTTTTACAAACTTGAAATTGCATCCCGTCTTTAATCATGCAGTTCCACATTGTCAATGCATATCACTATTGTTCCGAAGTCAAAGGCATTGTAAGAGTTAAAATGAAGACAAGTTTGGCATCCTCAAAAAGTAGAGACGATGAAATTCTTTATTGATACTTAGTGGGATCAATAAAAAGTAGGGTAAGGATGCCAACCTATTACCACTCCTGACGCTGTTGCAGGCAGGTGTTTTGTGCACCAAGTACAAATTATTTTTAGTAGGATCAATGCGATCAAGCAATCTCGAAGGTCACTTCCATGAGTCCCATCCTTGTCGGTGCTTTTTCAAGCTGATATGAACGTTGTCAAAAGACTCAGCTTTGAGTTTATTTTCAAGTTGAACTTCGGCTGTGCTGAACTATGCCCAATCCAATTCATAATTTCAATGTGTTTTTATACAAACTCAGATTGTCATGATAGAATACAGGAAAAAGCTTTATCTTGGTGGTCGATCCCTCACACCACAATGATGAGGTCTGCATTCAAGCATTGGGTTTTTTTATACGAGGACAATAATTCTTAACATACTAACATCAAAAGAAATAGAATCAAATGAAAAAATTCGGGTTAGCCAGAACTTGTCCCTGCCCATCATATGGAATGGGCTGAGCTTACGCCAAGGAAAGCGAGCCCACATCTGGCTGAGCTTACGCCAAGGAAAGCGAGCCCACATCTGCCTGAGCTTGGACCTAAGCTTATGAAAATTTTATCTGGGATGTGCTTGAGCTATATTTGGCTCAACTCGCTTGGAAAATTGACAGATCTTAAACTTTGGGGAATGTCAAATTGAACTTATATATAATACTGTCTTGAGAGAAGTAAGCTTTGTCTCCACGACATTGAAATCCCACGTGGTTTATGAACGTGGATTTCTGAATTGCTTATAAAATAAGCTTTCTACCTCTTATTTCCTTTCTGAAAAATGTTTCCATGAGTTGACCAAATCTTAGTCACAGTAGAGAACTTGACCACAGCAGTTACCCCTAAACAAAGACCGCCATGTTTTCATAGAATCAAAAGAGAGAAGAACCTATATAAAGAACAGAAGATATTTTGATTCTCAAGTTTCTATTTGTTTGTAATTTGAGGTTAAACGGCAATGTCCAAATCGTGAGCCCTAACAATAAATACATAAATCAAATAAAAAGGTTACCATAACTTCTTATTGATTGTAATTAAAACAAAAACAAAAAAAATAAAAAAATCTCACTAAAGAAGCTAGCTATTCTCACTGGATTAGGGCATCATGAAAGCCTCAGATCTACTCTTTTTTTTTCTTGCTTTCAATTAGTTCTATGAAAGTTATCGTAATTTCATTGCATGGAACTCATCCATCTCCACTGCCAATTCAACCAATCCTTATTTTAGAAGCATGCTTTTTCCTACCTAATGTTCCACTCACAAACGACATTACACATTATAACCAGTTTAATGAATTTTTTCCGAAACACTCCATTCTGTCCTAGTTCTGACTCTATCTTAATGACCAAACCTTCAATTTGCTCATAATCGCAGATGATTGATCCAGAATAGCACCAAGGCCTCCTTTGGCTCACACTTATAGGCTGGCTTTTTTCTTTTTTTAGCCAAAAAGAAAAACAGTATGTTCATCTGACTCCTAAGCTTTAAGATACATTTGTAGTGGCTTTTCAATAATTGTTGTTTGGCAACAACAATTGGTTTTCTTTTTATTTTTTCTTTCAAAATGGCCATCTTGCCCTTAATAGGGACATAAGAATGCTAATAGGAAGATGAATAAAACCAAATTTCTGGCTTTTGTGCTTTTTTGCAAAAATAATCCAAAAAGCTGGCTTGAAGCCAGCATCCAAACGAGGGCTACTTAGATTATCTTCTAGCCATCAATATCCTCAATTCTTAATTGTCCTATAATAGAACATCTCCAATAACTTTTTGTAGTCACAATGTTCCTAACTTTCTAACTTGAATTATATCATTAGCATGAAACGAAAGACAAAGATGAAAGCAAATAACTTAAAGCTCCTACGTAGACTCATCTAGAAGACTAAAACTAATCTTACGATGATAACTACACAAGATATAGTTGATCGTATCAACTACATGATAATGACATTTAGATAGTGTTTGACTCATTGGAATGATTTCGGACAACAATGAAATTGTGATTAGAATTGGTCTGGAATTGAATGAGGTAGAAATAGCGATTTTTATTTTAATGTTTCGTGACAATGTAGGAAGCAATTTAAAAATAGTAATATCATTCCAATTTATATGTTGTGTATGCTAGAATGATGGCATGAATAGAATGAAATTTACATAAAACTGACCAAAATACCCTTTTTATTTTTAAAAAAATACAATTCCAAATAGAATTTTGAGCAAAATTTCTCCTATTTTATGATATACACATATATATAGATACACATATACATATATGTGCGTATAATATTAAGCAGAATATTAAGTGGGAGTGGAGGGTGGCGGTAGCGGTGGCAATGGTGGTGGTGTACAGTAGTGGTGTGGCGATAGTGGTGTTGTGGCAGTGGTTTGTAAAATATAATTTCTTTGTAAAATACGTAAAGAGTTGTGAGAATATTTTGGTCTCAATAAAAAATAAAAAAAGAATGGAATGGTCATTCTTTAGCTCTAACAAAGGAATAACCATTCCCATAAAATGGTGAATGGTGATTTCACTTAAAATGAACATTCCATCATTTTTTAACTAACCAAACATCAGAATAAGCATTGCAAAGGAATGACGATTCTATTCCAACATTCATTCTTTTTAACCAAACAATGCCTTTGGGAAAAAACTAGAGCAATATCAACTTTTTCCATATCAAAATACAAGTGTTTGATTCGTTGATGATTGAACAATTGTACCTTGATCTAGCAAAAGCCTCTTTTTCCATTAGACAATAAAATAATTACAAATATATCTGATACAGATGTTGGGATTTTGAACATTTTTTAATATTTTGAAACCATCCTTACTTGAAACCAAGTTCCTTTCCGAGAAACGGCATAGCAACGTATCCAAGCACTTTAAGAGCAGTTCAAATCAATGCATGACATCCCAATTGCCATTTTAAGAGCCATTAAAATCAATACATGACATCCTAATTACCATCCATCGTTATCATATTGCACACATAGAAACAGATGGTGTACATGTGTATTGTGTGAGTGTGAGTATGCATATAATTTTCTTTATTAGGTAAAGAATATTTAATATATGAGGCACAAAGGGAATACCACCCCTACACAAAAGCGACGACCAACAAAAAAGCCCCATACACATCGGTGTATGTATAAAAAAAAAACAAAAAATCTACAAATTTGTTGAGGGAAGGATAACCTTTCTCCATCTCCCAATTATACAAAATAGTAAAAATACTTGCCCTGGAATTTCTATGCTTGAGCAATAAGCTCTCAATAGCTTCAAACTGTTAGCAATTTCTCTCCCGTCAGATGATCCACATCAAACACAATAATCAGCCGCCAAGTCTTCCCCAACCTCTTCCTAACGTTAGGTCCTCACAAACAGTGAAGAAACTCTACCACACTTTTGTTGTCAGATGCCACATGGCCTCTCTTTCTCCCCTTCTGACCTAAAGAAACTCTCACATCCTTTTGAAATTTGAAACCCTAAACATTTTTAAGCTCCTAACATTTTCTCCATTCGCCACCGCCGTCCTCAATTCCGATCTTCTCTCGACCACTTCTCTCCCCAGCAAGAACGGCGCACCACCAGTCAAGACCTCGATTATGACCACTCAAGACCTCATATCTCCATTCTCTCCATCCGGAAAAAAATTGTCGTCGAAATGGAGCCTCTACTACCTTTGGTTATAATCTGAGCCCACCCTAATTGGCTTTTTGACTCTGTCTCTTCATCAACACCTAGAAAACCTCCGCAATGATCGCCAATAAACTATAAAACATCCATGTTCCAAAGGTGGACTGCGAGACCCATCACTATAATCCACATAAAGCTCAGTTCCATTGCAGTTCTATAACACATAGCGGCCGGCAACCACCAATCCAACAACAATGGCCTTTCAACAAACGTCCACTTATGCTTTACGATTCTTTCAGCCCCATCCCTAGTCAAAAGAAATTAAGAGATAATACGCTCCACTCAGATCCTTAATATCTACTCCCGTCGGCACCCTCCAGAGTATATCCACCCACTTCTTCACCAATCTAGCTTCGGCCACCTCCTCTTGAGTACCACCTCCCCTATGACTTCATTAATTAGCTTTGGCCAACTCCCCCTGGCTTCATTAAGTTTCCTAGTGTTTACAAGATTATAAGTGTCTCTCTTGCTCACATCAGTCCATATTCTCCAATGTATGTCTATGTATGTTACCTACATGCCAAAAGTAACAAAGCCATATTCCATACAATCAATAGAAAAAACACCTGTTATATTTTTAAAATATTTTTACTGTTGCATAGTGTTGCACTAGGCAAGACAATTAAGGAACTTCACCTTGAAATCAAGGTTGAACCACCAACTTGAGTTCTGCTTTGTCAATGAGGGAAATCCCATAACTACTTTCTTGTGATATCAAAACAAGATTTGTTGATTATCCATAAGAGTAGAAGTTAATCTATCTCCTATCAAGTCCCAAAACAAATGAAATTATCATCAAGGACGTCTTTAATGATGTTCATGGAGGTCTTATTCCCATAAGAAATGTTGCATATATGAGAATAATTTCCACACCCGCGCATCCAACAAGAAAAACATACAACTGCAACTAGATTAACTAGGGGATCCCAAGTATAATGCCATTTAACTACAGCACATGTAAGAAGATATATGAAATTCATCAAGTAAGTTTAGGCCAACAGTTACAGTAACTCTTCCACGCCTAGAAGGTTTACACTCTGCTGCTTTAAAAAATAAAAGAATTCCCTCCCTGTCAAATAAGCTTTGTAATTACCCTTAAACAAAAACCACTCAAATCTGAATAAGGATACAGCCAAGTAAATAAATAACAACTTATCTTGTTTTTACAAAGCTTTCAAAATACATGCAACCAATTTAAGCATTTTGTTAAATATCCAAATTTTGAATCTCTCAGTAAGAATTTCAATAGATATCAAAAACTCAAATGTCTACCCAGTCAACATATCTTCACCATGATCAAAATAAGCTTAATTTCTTGGAGACGTTTTCACAAACACTTAGAACGTTTTATTTATAAGAAACGCATTGCACATATTGAGGGCATTTTATTTTATTTTATCATGAGAATGGCTCAATAATCCTTCTTTTTGAACAATAAAACTGTAATCTATTTCAAAAGAAAAATTCGAAAAAAATCTCAAATGTGTTCGGTTTGTATTTTTTGAACTTCTGGAAAAAAAACCGAGCGGAAGACCCTCTAAAAATTTGCTACCTAAAGAATAAAATCAAATAAAAATCTAAGCGAATTCACTAAAAACACTCGTTTCAAAAAGTAAACTAAGCATATTTTTAGATTCTTATGGTGCCACTTCTGAATCGACTTTAGAAATAAAACAAGATTGCATCATTCTAAATCCTGACTGCATCTCTCGTTACATTACATTATATATGATACACAAAAAGACGAAAATCAAGAACTCTAATTGGACTTTCGTGGGTCTTCCTTTGCGAATATTATTTAGCATTAGTTCGAAAGATTCAACACTCTGTATATAGATGGACTCGGTGTTTACTGTTTAGGGTTGGTTAGATTGCTTCAGAGAGAAAGAGAGAGAGATTTACAGCTATAGGATAGACGTCGCCTTGCGTGCCGAAGGCCATGAACAGAGCAATCGGCTTAATCCTCGTATTCTCACTCGTCATGTCCAAGAACTTCCGCCACTTCGTCCGACTTGTGAAGGAGCCTTTTCGGAAATTAATGGAGAACAAAATTTCCGACCGTAGTTCCCGTGTCAATTTTTGGGCCAATTGGTTATTTATTTATTTTATTTTATTTTTTATTTTTTAAAAAAAAAATTATTTATTTAATTAAATTATTATACTTCTTAACTCGTCTCGTTAAAACAATCTTTGAAAAGTAACAAAAAATTATTAAAATAAAAAAATACAAAAATAAGCCAAATTATTTTTGTTGCTTATTTTT
>JAULJZ010010143.1:0-39482 GCA_032270985.1 Heliamphora pulchella | reverse complement strand
GAAGACTGATGCAGTGACGGATTGGCAGCAACCGAGGAATGTTTTTGAGATCCGTAATTTTCTGGGTCTAGCGGGTTGTTACCGACGGCTTGTACAGGACTTCTCTAGGATCGCAGCACCAATGACGCGTTTAACACGGAAGGGAGTCACGTTTGTATGGAGCGAGTCTTGTGAGTCAGCTTTTTGGGAGCTGAAGAGGAGACTGACCAGTGCACCAGTTCTGATTATTCCAGAGCGAGGTCTGGGGTGTATTGTGTATTGCGACGCATCACTTGATGGTTTGAGCTGTGTGTTGATGCAGGGAGGCAAGGTTGTAGCCTATGGCTCGTGACAGCTAAAGACACACGAGAGGAATTACCCGACTCATGATCTGGAGTTGGCAGCTATAGTCTTCGCTTTGAAGACATGGCGACATTATCTATATGGTGAGCATTTTGAGGTTTTCTCTGATCACAAGAGCTTGAAATACTTATTTTCACAGAAAGACCTGAATCTTCGCCAGCGGCGATGGATGGAGTTATTGGGAGACTACGACTTTGATTTGCAGTACCACCTGAGGAAGGCAAATGTCGTAGCAGATGCGCTTAGCAGAAGATCTCATGGCTCGTTAGCTTCTGTGGCTATATGGGAATGGGACATGCTTGGAGTTGTTGGGGAGTTTGATCTGTGTCTCAGGCAGACAAGGGAAGGTGAGACTTTATATTCTGTAGCTTCATAGCCTGCATTGGTTGCACGCGTGTTAGAGGCTCAAGGGATTGATCAGGAGGCTCAGATGATACGGGACCGCATTTCTAGTGGGATAGACACAGCATGATGGGTGGTGAGTCAAGACTAGAGTTTAAGGTTGTCAAGGAGATTGTTTGTGCTAGAGTCGTGCCGTGCTGAGGTGCTACATGAGTTTCATCACTCACGTCTTGCAGTGCATCCAGGAGGCACAAAGATGTATCACGATTTACGCCGACAATTCTGGTGGACGAAAATGAAAAGGGATGTCATCCGATTCATCTCTCGATGCTTTACTTGTCAGCAAGTAAAGGTGGAGCACCAGAGGCCTGCAGGATTATTGCAGTCATTGCCTGTATCCGAGTAGAAGTAGGAGAATGTCACTATGAATTTTGTATCAGGACTTCCACGCTCGCCGAAGGGACACGATGCTGTTTGGGTTATAGTGGATAGGTTGACGAAGTCTGCGCACTTCCTCCCCATTTGAGTGAGAGACCCAGTGGAACGATTGAGTAGATTGTACATTCGAGAGATAGTCCGACTACACAGAGTACCGGTGACTATCATTTCTGATCGAGACTCGTGCTTTACATTGCGCTTTTGGTAGAGTCTTTAGGTGGCTTTGGGGACGAGCTTGATTTTTAGTACAGCTTTTCATCCTCAGACCGACAGTCAGTCTGAGAGGACCATTCAGATTTTGGAGGACATATTGAGAGCGTGCTTGCTTGATTTTCGAGGTTCTTGGGAGGATCATCTATCATTGACAGAGTTTGCATACAACAACAGTTACCAGTCTAGTATTAGAATGGCACCGTATGAGGCTCTATATGGTAGACCGTATAGGTCGCCTGTATGTTAGACAGAGGTGGGAGAAACCGCTATTTTGGGACCCGACTTAATACGGGAGATGACGGAGCAGATTGCCGTGATTCGTCAACGTCTGGTGACAGCTCAGAGTTGCCAGAAGAGTTATGCTGATCGAATGAGGAGACCATTAGAGTTTGCTGTGAGGGATCATGTGTTTTTGAAGGTTTTGCCTCGCAGAGGGTTGATGAGGTTTGGTCGTAGCGGGAAGCTATCACCACGTTTTATTGGACCCTTCGAGATCCTGGAAAGGATTGGAATGGTAGCATACCGTCTGGCCTTGCCGCCTTAGTTAGCATCTGTACATAACGTCTTTCACATTTCGATACTTTGGAGATACGAGCCCGATCCTTCACATGTATTAGATTGGGCTGAGTTGCAGGTTGCCGAGGATGTCACGTATGAGGAACGCCCGATGAGGATTTTGGATATGAAGGAACAGGTGTTGCGGGAGAGAACGATTGCTTATGTCAAAGTTCAGTGGCTTCATCACGAGGTTGAGGAAGTGACTTGGGAGCTTGAGTTTGGGATGCGTGTTAGATACCCAGACCTATTTACCTCGTGACCTTGTAGTGAATTTCGGAGGCAAAATTCCTAAAGGGGGGAGAGTTGTGAGACGCCGAACCTTGTTAATTTTGATATATATAAATGTTGACGTGTTTTTCCTTTATGTTATATATCATCGATGCTTGGTTTATGTTTTGGGTTGTAGAACAGCATGTATAGATGTGTTCTAAGCTTTTTTGGACTTTGTTTAGATGGGTTGGGTTGGTTTTTGGCTTGTTTGTTTGGCCTTAGAGCACAAAATCCGAGAACCAAAACAGTGTGGAGTTCGGTTGACTGGAGGGGTGAGTTCGGTCGACTGAACTGTTTCTGGTGAGTTCGGTCGACTAAACCAGGGGGTTCGGTCGACTGAATTGAGGGCGGTGCACGTTTTCCAATGAGCTTCAGTCGACTGAAGTGCTATCTTCAGTCGACTGAACAGTGTTTTTGACGTGCCTATAAGACCTCCAGTGGCTAAAACGTTTGGGAAATGTTTGGTTTCTTCCATTCTCTCTGCCTTCTCTCTACATATTTGACCTACCCGAGCCCTGTTTTCGACGATCAGCTTGTGGATCCTTATTATCTACGCTGTTAGCTTCGCGCTCATCCGGTCAGATTCTCATTTCGTCGAGGTTCGATTTTTAAGGCGTCGAGTTTTGATCCAACGAGGTAGGATTCTAGACCTACTACTGTTTTGAGGGTGATGTATATAATTGTATGCTTTTTCATCTGTAAAAAATGCATCAAATGTCATATTTTCTGTTTAAGCCTTGTTTTTCTAATAGAAAGCATGTTGTTCGCTTTTTTTGGCTTTTAGTACTGTATGACATGTGGTAGTGAGGTTTTCAAAGAGTTTTCTTGAAAACGGTGGATTTTGTTAAAAAATAGTGATTTTGTGAAAAATCTCAACACTTGGTGTTTTGGAGATTTGGAGCTCGCATTTGGGGTTGAGTCTCAGGTTTTGAAACGTTTTGTTGAAAATGGTAAAAACATTTTGAAAATGGTTTGTTTGATCTCCATGTTGATGGATGGATCTCTGTATACATGTATAATGTATATTTGTGAAATGGTTCGATTTTTTAGAATGATTATCTAGATGTACTGGGACGATGTGTATTTGGCACGAGTTACTCTCGGTAAAAATCCAAAAACGTGCGCAGTGTAGGTACCTTTGTTATCCTTCGGGATAGTTCCCATAAAGAAGGTCGGTTTGGGTGCTCTTTTCCCTTGGGTTGTCGGGCCCGTAAAGTTAGCTTTTACGTCGTGGTGCTTCGTATAGAACTTATCATTACCTAGCAGGCCTTAAGTGGTTCAGGAGTATGGTAATGGGCAGGAGTCTATAGTTGCTACATGTGTCCTTGTGGCAGAGTCGGTACATAAGATCTTATCCTTCTTTTTTCACGATGTACATTCCGTGAGGGAACGATGCTTGATTCATGTTTTTCTTCAACTGTAAAATGTGTTTTGCATTGTTTAAATGCTTAGTTGTGAAGGAAAAACTGTTTTGGAAGTTTGTGAAAAACTTGGGGTTTTATGACGTAAAATATTTTTGTATTGTGGTTGAGTATGCTCCCACTCTATATGATTGCATATTACCTGTTTTACAGCTTTATTGTCTGTTTCTATTGGGCTTCAGCTCACGGGTGAAATTTTCTGTAAAACTGTTTTCAGGTGATGATGTGGATGAGGAGTAGCTCTGGTGATGCTTGTGTTGGCGGAAGACTTTTATAGTTTTCCTTCTTTTGGTATGCCGGTTCCTGAAAGAAGTTTTGTACGCCAAAAGGCGATATACTTATGCATGTTATACAGGATGTTTACTGCTTATGACAGATACATGTTGGGTTTTCTTGTGATTTCAATAGGTGGATTTGAATGTATGAAAATCTATTTTCTGTAAAACTGGTATTTGGTGAATTTTCACGTGGCCCTGGGTTTTGGGGCGTGACATGGCTTTATGCATTATAATTCTAATTTATTATGCATAGATTATGTAAGTGAATTACATGGTTGTGATACCGATACGTGTAGCGTGGTTTATACTTTAAAACCTAGAATTTTATAGGCATATGACGTGGTTTGTGATACGTTGTGGTAGTACGTGGTTATGCATTAATTTCTGGTTTAGGTTTGCATGGTTATGAATGGTATGGTGCGTTAATGGGGTGGTGGCCCGTCGGTGGAAGTCCGAGAAGGCACGTCTATTGGGTAGCAACCCGTCGGTGAAAGTCCGAGAAGACGCTTGGATTGGGTAGCGACCCATCGGTGAAAGTCCGAGAAGACGCATTGATTGGGCTGCAGTCCGTTGGTGAAAGTCTGAGAAGATGCATGGGTTGTTGTTACGGCATGTGAGAGCCGGTTGCATGTGTCATGGATTGTATGAACTTCATTATGGGACGAATAGACCAATTTTCAAATTATTTTAAGAGTCGTGTGAATTGCGATCTAAAAATTCTTTTTCAACTGTTTTCAAGACTCCTGTGAGTGAGTCAAAACATGGTTTATATCCTCGCTTTTCTTTGCATGTGAAAACTATTTTCAAGGCTTGAAATAGAGTCTAAAACCTGCACTTCGATTTTCTAGCATGTTTTGTTTATATTGCATGCTTGTCTAGTTTCTGCTGAGCCTTGGCTCACGGTGTGGGATAAAATATTTTTAGGTACCGGTCATGCAGGTTAATCTGGAGGTACTGAGAGGGTGAAAGAGCTTTAGCCTTCCTTTTTGTTCTTTCTGTTACATGTATATGTTGTAACATGTTTTTCAGTGTTGGAACCGTGCAGTATAAGCTTTTGGCGTTGGAGCCTTATATTTTGTAAGCCATTGAGTGTTTATATATACAATGCATGTATGATTTTATTTGAGAGTGTACTCTCGGTTGGGTTTATGTTTGGTTTGTGGGTATTTCACGTGACCCGGAGTTTAGAGCGTGACACACTCTCTCTCTAAACTTATGTTCTATGCCCTAGAACATCTCTTAGCACTCCTTTTAGCCTCTCTTTACTTCTCTTGGAGTGATTCCTTGTTTTCCTCCCAGTGAAATACCCGTTAGAGGCTCCCTTCTCGCCCTTCGATTGGAGATTCTCGTAGTTTGAACTTGTTTGGGGATTTTTCTTGTGGATCTATCATCACAAAGGTAGGATCTATGACTATCTTTGAATATATATATGATATGCGTTGTATTTTCGATTTTATGGACATAAAAGCATGAAAATAGTGTTTTCAAAGTCCTAAGTTAGGGTTTGACGTAATTGAAGGTTAAATCTTAGATCTATGGACAATTTAATATGATTATATCTTTATGTTATCGGTGGATACAATTGGATTTGAAAAATAATGGGCTAGAATTTGAATTTGAGTTAAAATTATGAAAATTGGAGGTTTTGGGGCTAAGAGACCCATATGTTGAAATTTATGTGATTATTGGTTAAATTCAGGGTTGTAATAACTCATTGCATGTACATTCCATGAGTTTATGTGGCACATGACAATGTTGGGTTTTAAAATTGTGGTTTTTAGTGTAAAATTGGAAGACACGTGTAGTGGTATGGGTTTGGGTAAGAGGAACCGGGTTGACGGTTGGACTCGTTTTGGTTGTTAATGAAATGAGATAATTAAAGTACCGTGTGATTGAATTGAATGATTAAGTTTATGCACAAGTTTCTCATCGGTGAAAGATCGAAAACTTGTGCAATATAAGGTAGGCTCTTCATTCGGATTAATCTCCGTAAAAGCGTGCTCTTGGGCGGCCCACCAATAAATATTTTTGAGAAAAATCAAAAATGTGTGTTTTCCGTGTCGGGTTATAGAATGAGTATTTATTCCTCGAACCTCATGTGGCCCAGTGGTGATAAATACACCTGAGTCTATGGGTGTCGTCTGGCTTTGGTACTTGATTGAATTGATGAATAAATTGGGTTGGTAAACCTTACTTTGATGAATGGACAAATGGTGGAATATGGGAATGCGTTGTGTTGGTTCGGAAATGATGAGAGGATTGGTTACAATGGTTAACTCAACTTTAATAATGGAGCACTGAACTATAACTTTTTTGTTAAAAACTCGGTTATGTAACGGGAATTTGATTTGGGACAAATGATGTTGGTTTAGGATAAATTTATTTGTGCATCTCGCATAACCATCCTCGCATATCATGTATACATTAATCGTTAGTTTTTTTTTGTACGAGTTTCGACTCATGTTGTTTAATAACATTTCCGGTGATAGCGGAAAAAACGGATTAGAGTAAGATGATGGTCGCCGGACCCTTTTTAAGTAACTGATAGAATTACATTTGCCTTGATAGCATTTTTTTTTGAAAAATAAAATTGTAAAGATGTAATTCTTACTTTCTTTTAGAGTACTTGGATTATTGTATTTTGGGTTATAACACCCGTGTTGTAAGGCCCTATGGCCGTATATCCATGTTTTGTATGCATGTGAGGACATTTCGTTCGTTGGATGGGTTGAAATTTTTAATCTTCAAATAATGTATCTCGATATTGAAATTGGACTTCGGGTTCTTTGATTGAAAGGTGGTTGTTTTATTCTTAAATGTATATTTTACTTCTCAAGTTTGCCTATCAAAACCATGTTCGAAGAATGATAAAAGGGTGTGATTTTCTAATACATAGGTAAAATTTTTACTTTTGGGTAGGGAACACTCGGGTGCCCCACCGCTCGAGCGGTGAGGAGTCCGCTCGAGCGGACTCCGCTGGGTGGCGTTTTATTAAAAATTGTTTCAAACCGGAGTGTTACAATTAGGACTTTAGTTACATACTTGCTTAAACCTCTTTTGAGAGTAATCATCATGACTTGGGCACATTTGCAAAATTTTCAATAATAAAAAGCAAAGAAGTGATGCTAAACGATACTCTGATCTTGACTACGAGCTTGAGAACTCATACTCAAACACCCCCAAAGAAACCTAAAAGTCCTAAATAAGCCATTTTTTAAGACCTAAGTTTGAGCCTACCTTGCGATCGCCAAGAATCAACCTAGTGTGGGGTGAAAACCTTGTGGTCACCACCCAAATGGGTATCGGGTGCTACATTTGAAATCGAAAGCTTGTGTTCGCTGGTTTTAGACCAAACGGACGCTAACTTCTTGTTTTGAAATCTAGTGATCTCTAACTCATATGTAGCAATTGCCAGGTCTTTCCAGCCCATGAGCAACTTATTGGGAACCCAAGATTTCTTTTCTTGTTTCACTTTTGGAAATACTCTACATGTCCAGAAGGTTAAGAAACCCTTTCCTAAGCACCCTAACCCTATAAATAAGACCATACCTTTCCCCTTATGGTACAAAAGCTTTGAAGGACAAAAGCTTTCCATCCTGTTTCCTAAACAGTTTGCCTATCTTTTGATCCCATTTCCTAAGCAGTTTGCCTATCTCTTGATCCCATTTTCACATCCCTTTATATGTATTCTTTTAAAAGAGCTGAATTCTAAAGGACCTGAAATGGCAATAGAGGCCAATCTCACGGATGAGCGAGAAGGCTACCTAAAACCTTCCTCATCTTATATATTGTTCTAGTTGTCAATTTTCTATTATCTTTCGATATTTATAAACATCGCATTGCGTAATATAGAGAGACGCCCCTAAGAGCTTAGGGAATAAACATTTTGGCCAACCAGAGAAACATAAGAGCTTGGGGGTAGGTGAAGAAGGAACAAATTCTGTTCAACTGATAATTCTACTCAAGATAAAGATTACGTTTCTTTAAAGGACTTAAGTGAACTATTGGCAAGTGATAAAGCATAAAATCAATTTTGTAGTTCAAATAGGGGTTTTCTTACTTTACTCATATTATAATTCAAACATTATAGGAAGCAAGTGCATCTCAAGACTTACATGCAAACTTAGTCCCAAGAGCTCGTGAATATTACAGTAAGATTTTTTTCCTTACAATTAGCAGTATCATTTTCAAAGCTGCAACTAAATATTAAAAAAAATATATATGAAAAATATTTTATTTATAAGATAATTTGTGAAATAAATAAAATATTAATTTATAAGGCTCTGCTATGGTATGAACTCACTATTTGGGTGCATATATTGTATCTCGTAACTGAAACTAAAGTTGAATAATAAAAAAATCAAAACAACTAAAAACTAAAAGTTAACATAACCACATAACTACTCTTAAAATCGTCATAATTAAAATCAAAGGTAAAATAATCAAAAGTTAAAATTAAAATAACCAACTGAATATATTCCATAGCTAGTTACATGTGTACAAAGTAGAGCTTAAAAAAATCATAATTAAATATAAAATTGTCATAACTAAGGTACTGTTTGTTTCAATGTAAAATATTTTCTCGTGAAATATTTTACATATTTTTCGTTGTTCGATTAACAAAATGTAAGTAAAATAAGATGAAATTGTTTTTCTTTAAATAAATTGGTAAGTTGCTTTTCACTTTTTAAGAGACGTGTCTTGAATCCGACCCTTCCAAGATTTTTAAATTTTTTTTGTCGATTTCTAAAACGAAGACACGTAAGCCAAAAAAAAATGGTGACTACTGCTTGGGGTAGTTTTTTTAAAGCTTTTTGATATGATTTTCTTTTGTTTGTAGTGAATTTATTTTTTATTTTTTACTTTAGTTCAAACAATGATTTTAGATTTCTCTCATTACTAGAAATTTAAAAAGTAAAAAAA
Source organism: Heliamphora pulchella (assembly GCA_032270985.1). Classification (NCBI taxonomy): domain Eukaryota; kingdom Viridiplantae; phylum Streptophyta; class Magnoliopsida; order Ericales; family Sarraceniaceae; genus Heliamphora; species Heliamphora pulchella. The sequence continues at coordinate 30,697 of JAULJZ010010143.1, read as the reverse complement.
TGACCAAAAATAAAAAAAGCATATATAAGGCAAAGAAAGCCTTAAAAACTTTTTAAAAGCTTTTTTCGTTTAATATAAATTTTTTTTAACTTTATCCAAAATGACTATACTTTTAGTTTCATTTTATCATGATAAATTAAAAACTAAAAAATCTAGATCAAAAAAATAAAAAGTTCAAAAAAGTCACAGAAAAAGTTATCCCAAACAGTAATGAAATTCTAGGAGGCATTAGACCAGATTCAAATATTTTTCATAACTTTGTTGTGAAAATATCTTGTTTCAATCTAATAATAAACAATTTATTTTGAAAAATATTTTTCATGTGTCAATCAAATACTAGAAAATAAGGCTTAGATTTTGTTCCATGTCCAATTTAGGATACTTGTTTAGGGAAAAATCCTAACTTAAAAGTAATGTTCCATGAAGCCCCATCTGATTATTATACTAAAATTATCCCTAATACACAATTCATGCTCTATGAATCTAGGTTTTCTAACAAAAAAACAGCGTCATTTGAAAATCATCAATATCAATGAAAACCCAAAAAAATTGGTCCAATAATGCACAAAATTTTCGTTATGATATTCTCTCGCAATTAGAAAATAAGACAATATTTTAATGTAAAATTGAGATATTTTACAATGTCTCATTTGATGTAAATGAGACATTTTTGAACAAATAAGACATTTCACATATTACACAAAAGGCACTCTCATTTATCATTTCAATATTATATATTGTCTCATTTCGTTAATATAGAACTGAGCTATTTAACAAATAATGAATCATCCATGCATGAAATAAATCAAATTGACTGAATCATTTTGTTTTAAAAATATGTTTCATCCGATAAAAAACGATATTGTGAAATATCTCATTTATGTATCAAAATATTATCTAATTGTCTCATGGCCCTAACAAAAGCCGTTGTCCTCTAAATCTCCGCCGATCTTGGAATCATCTTTAACACCAACGTCAACGATGCCGACAACCCAACAACGGAGACAAGCTCATCGCACTGATAGCCTCTGTCGTGCTGAGAGAACCAGTGGTTTATTCCTTTCATCTTAATGTTGATACTTAATCTGAATGTTCTTAAACCACTGGTCTCATATAGTTTTACAATATAAACCAGTCTATTCACCTCTCTCTCTCTCTCTCTCTCTCTCTCTCTCTCTCTCTCTATTTATATATATACACACACACATACGTGCACGCGCACCCTGGATCAAGCATGTAGTCGTCTGTATTGTGCAAAACTAACAAAAGAGATAACTTCATTCAAAACTCGCCATTGGCCAGGGGTATATTTGTTAAGAATAATTATAAATTTAAAAAATTTGACCTTATGGAATAATTAAAATGTGGTCAGGACTTATTTCTAAATAAGTCTACTAAATAGGATTTCAAATTAATTTTTTAAAAATATTTTACTGAAAAAATATTTTACATTGACATGAACAGAGTCTAAAACAAAAATAAAAATAATCAAAAAGTGCACACTATAGAATCTTTCTAAGTGCCTGTTTGGGATGTCTAGACTTTTTTAGATAATTTTTTTTAGTAGCTTTTTTGATTTTTTATTTTTTATTGAAATGTCTGAAATATCTTTATTTTTAACTTTTAAGTTGTAGTATTTGAGATATTGGCTCGGCATTTTTTTTTGTGAGTAGGGTTAACTTTTTTAAGTAAGAATATTATAGTAATTTTGTTTGAAAAAAAAGTTAAAGTGTTTGAGATATGCATTGACTTTTTTTTTTTGAATTAAGAGATGAAAAAAAAAGTTAGTTTTTTTTTTAAAACCAAACGTTGCAACTTAAAAACTAACTTTTTTTTGCAAACAAGTTGGCTTAAAAGCTATCCTAAACAAGCCATAATTTATATAGTGGTGAACTTAACATTTTTGTGTGTTAGAAGTTTGCAAATTCGTGGGAGGATCATCTTTCTTAGGGGTGTAAAAAAAATTATTAGAACTAGTAAATTGATTTGAATCAATCCAAATTATATGATTTCATTTGATTCATTTTTTTAAATAGTTTGCTTCTAGTTCCAAATAATTTGAGAATCATTCCTTTGACTCACAGATTAAGCTTTAATTTTTAAATTTTTCTTGAAGCAATCGTTACATAATTTTATTATATTTGTATTATATTATGTATTATTAATAAAGAAGAACCTTAAAAATATTAACTACTTTATTTTACATTTTTTCTTTGTTTATTCTCTTTTATAATCTACTTCTATTTTCTTTTCATAAACGTAATATTATATAATTCATAAATTATTAGTAATTAATAAAATATAAACAGAAAAAATACAATGCATAAAATATAAATACAAGGATATCTTTTTATAATAATATAAACTAAGTGATAAAACAAAATATATAATAAAATAATATAAAAATAAGAAAATACAAATGAATAGAAATAAAATGAGCAAATAAGGTGTAATTTCTTTAACATAAAATGGCATAAATATTTAATTCTAGAACCGTGGTTTTAAACCAAAATCGAACTGTTGTTTATTAATTTAGTTCGATACAATTTTATGATACATATAGTTCAATTTTATTGGGAGATTCTGACTTAGGTCCTTGTTGGTGCTCAATCCTTGAATGTCTTTCTAGAACGTGGGCTCGACCTAAATTGGACAAAAACCATTGTTAAGGGAGGTGCCTGAAGGTTTTTCGGCATGCCATCTCTGACGGTTAAGTTAGAATTTCGATGGAGTATTCAACAAGGATGAAGAAACAGTTAGAGAGATGCTCTAGAATGCGTACCTTCTGTCTCTGTTTATGGTTCCTTTATATGGTTGGGGTGACACATGGCTAACAAACCACGTGAAGGCTATTACACCAGAATCATGGAAGATTCTACGCGTACCCCACGTGCTGCGAGTATACTCAACTTTCCTGATCAGTCCATTGGATGACCTTGCTGACCCAATCAACAATATTAGGCTGGTTAGTCAAACTTATCTCGTGAGAACCAAGCTCGATCTTTATTAGGTCGCATCTCTCTTTGGAATGTTGGTTTCCTTAGGTCGCGCCACTTATATTCCATTAATGGTCCCCTATTCTCGTTTGGTGTTCTTGAGTAGATGAAAACCAAGCGAGAATACAGCTCAGTAGCCCACCCCTTTTGCAGGTGGTCCCTTGCTCACATTGCAGTCCCTAGACAGCTAGCCTCAAATTGATAGCCATAGCCAGTCACTCCCCGATATTCTTTTTGACCTTGGTGCTGGGATGACGATGCATTTAATGCGACTTGATTGTTTGTGAGTTTATCAATAAAGGGGACGACAGCATTCCAGTTGGTTTCCAAGAACTGCGTAAATTGTGTTGTGCCACGCGTCAATCATTTCTTGGCCGTTAACTCCGTACCTATGCACGCTTTGCGAGCCGTAGATTGCTCAGGCCTCGAATTAATCTCTTTCGTTGATCTCTTAAAACCTTTACTCGTTTTTGAGATTAGAGTGAAGGGAAAAACTCATTCACACTTCTATCCAGTTCCGTGGAGACGAACATTCGTAAGCTTTTGCACTGGTCGGGATTTGCAACATTTGAGAAGATTTTAGATTTCGAATTTGAACCTGTATACTCGGGTAATGTTCCTTCTTCTCTATCGTTTATTTTTGTTCTTTATTCGATTCTCGTTGTGGTCATTTCAAGCATAGCTGTACTCAGATAATCTGCCATTATTAGGGTTTCAATTCGTTCTATATTTTTCTCAGTTTATGTCTGGTGATAGAAGACAAGTTGTAGTGTCTAATTTCCCTGAGGAGGTTGAGTCTTCTTTTCTCAAAATTCGAACCAACAACCCTCCTAATTCTAGAAAAAATTCCTCCTCTAGCGCTACGCCTCTTGCCCCCTATACTTCTGGAGTGCGTGAATCTCCTTACCTTGATGTCCTATGCCCAGAACCTTTGAGTTTTGTGCCTTCTCAACCTTCTATTCATATCCCTTTCTTCTCCCTTAAGGATGAAAGTTCGTTCATGGATGGTTTGGAGGAGAAACGTCTGGTTCCAAGGCATTCTCGCCAGGAGGAGCAAGCGTCTTCAAAACCACCGATGAAAGATGAGCTAGATCCCCTAGAGGTCTTGACTTTTGATCATGCTCAGCAACAGGCCGTTCTCCAACACCCACATGTGATTGTGGGGAGTTTCCAAGTTCCCTTCACCGTTGTCGGAGTTCCTTCGACCATCGAAGGTTAGGATCTTGGTCGATTGTGGATTCAGTTTCAGATTCCCAGTCTTACCCAAATTAGAGCCACCTCTCTTGACGAGCGTGCTTGCTCAGATATCTCAGGGGAGATTTACTTCTTCGAATGGGCCTTATATGCGGGGTTTCAATTTTCATTACCCTCCCTTACGAAGGAACTCCTTCAATTCTTAGGCATCGCCCCTGGTCAGCTAGTTCCTAATACTTGAAGGATTCTGGTCGGGAGTATGATCCTCTGGCAAGTGCTCAGTATGGGAAAGAGTTGCCTGACCCTTCATGAGCTTTTATGGTGCTCCAAGCCCGTAGAGCATCTCAATGGTACGTCAGCCTTCAAGCGCATGGCAAGCGAGAGTTGATCACCGGTCTTTCTTCATCCAACAAACATTGGAAGAGTAGCTTCTTTTTTATTTTTGGATATGGTTGAGAGTTCCAGCCTTGGGAATGTTGAAGGAAAACTGCCAAGATAATTGATTTGAATACGATTTTTTGATAAAAAATTACTGGACGGGCAATCGCCAAAACATGCTACAGATTAAAACTTCTTGATGTCGAGCGATCAAAATAAAATTCGTACTCCCAAAGTTAGATTTGGAATTATACCTTTTGAAATTTGGTAGATTAATTTCGGTTACTGCAACAACTACGAATGTGAATTCCTTGAGTTGAAGTCTCGATCAAGCCTTTTACTGTATTTTCGATGCGAACGTAGAGTAAGCTACGATCCTTCGTGAACTTAAACCTACAAAACTAATCACAATAGGAAATACATGAAAACCCTAGTCTTGAAAGACGATTTATGATTTATATTTAGCATAACTGCATATATATAAGGCTATAGTAGGGACATGTGGAGTAAATATGACTTGAGCTTTTAATATAATTATAAAAATTCGCCTGCCCCTGAGGCAATTTCATAAAAACATAAATTACAATTCATGCAGTAAAGAATCGTAATTGCACTCCCAGCTATATTCTCAAAATCGATTATTCGAGCTCCTGTTATTAAATGCTTAACTTATCTCCCCACGTTAAGATTCCTAATACCCGCCAATTAAATTTAATAACTAACAATTTAATTTAATCGATTTCTTAAAATTTCTTAAAATTTCTTAAGCCCTTTCGCTTAACTTATTTGCTGGTCGGATGATTAAATCTACCTGCAGAGTTTGACCTGGTCAAAGTTTATAAGTTTCCTTAAAAGGGTATCGTCGATCCCGAATTATCGAGACGTGGATTCCGTCAATAATTAATATTCACCATATAATTAATACCGCTATGCAACTCATCGGGACTATTGACCCATAAAAGGTCGCACCTTCTAATGAATCAAAATAACGAATATTAAATATACACAAATAATAATTATTTCAGAATTAAGAGTATAAACACTCATAATATTCCTGCGGTTTGAATTAATTTATGTAATCAGTATAAAATTAATTATCCCAATATGGTCCTGTTTAATACACACAAAATGTACTAGCGCAGAGAGTTGGAACAATAGACGACACTATTATCAATTTTTTGTAACCAAGACAAACCTACTAAAACTCTGTGCTACATTCGTACCGATGGTTTGTTCAATTCCATCTAAACTGTGAACAAAAACTTGTATTCCGCAAGAACCTATAATCTGGTCTTCTGTGTGCAAGCCGTACTCTACGCACCAGATTAAATACTGTATAGAATAAAAGACAACTATGCATAATATTAAACAAATGATATTGCATTCATTACTCATTAAGATTCTCATAAAATAAAAAATAATTTTATTAAAAATAAAATTAAATACTAAAACCAAATAAAATTCATGATTTTTAGTATACAACCCTGACAGGGAGGATGTCAATGAGGCAACTCTATGAATACAAAGACTTTGGGTGGACCCCTCAAAAGATGGTTAGTGCGTTTTGACTCTTTGTGCTTCTATCGGTTTTCCCTTTTAGCAGGTCAGACATTAACTTGGTTAGGATCTATATTTAGGTCGCGCTTGGAACCCTGAAGTTTTCGAGGAAGATAAGAAGAGAGTTGATGCAGCCCATGCTTATGAGGATAGGGATTGGTCCACTCTGATCAATCCAAATAGCTTAAGTGAGTATCTTCTTGGACCCGAACCTACTTTTGATGCCCTAAATTTATTTCGCATAACAGAGACTGAAGAGATTTCTAAAATGACAGGTGACTTATTATGTTTTTATTATTAACTCTTCTTTTTGTACGAAGTGTTTCTTTTGCCTATTGATGATTTGTACCTTTCAGAGAAGATGGGCAAAGTGGACAAGGAAGTGCAGAAAAGATTGAAAGAGCTGAGAGAGAAAAAGAGCACCCAGGGGGCTGGTGGTTCGGGTGTTCCACCCGCCAAACGGCCTCAGATTTCTACTCAACACCAAAAAGAAACTTTAACTTCTGGGTAGTTTGGGAAGGGTTAGGTTAACGAGGTTGACCATTCTAAGAAAGGGCACTTTAGCAGTTCAGGAGAAGATCTACGTGGTTTGGGGGCTGACCTGGATTAGGGTTACAAAAAAGAGGGAGAAATTACTCCTGCACTCCTTCAGTAAGCTTTTTTTATCAGGATTTGTCTGATCTCTCTGTGAAATTCTAGTATCCCACATCGAAAAGGGAGAGAGAGTTCCTGGGTTATAAAGGAAAAATCTTGAACCCTTATATTCAACGAGACCTTTTCCTCTGTGGTAGAGACCCTAGCAGAACTCCGTAGTTAAGCGTGCTTGAGCGGGAGCAATGTAAGGATGGGTGACCCCCTGGGAAGAACAAAACCATGAGGGCTTTAGCCCAAAGCGGACAATATCGTTGCCATGTGAAGGGTCGGAGTGTTACAGATAATATCAGAGCCGACTCTCCTCACCTCCGAGTGTGGGCCCCTGTTGTCTCGCGTGACACATGGGCGGGCTACAGAGTGGGCGGGTCGATAAGGACTGGCAGGCTTACCGGAGCTGGCAGGCTACTGCACGGGGACGTGCAGCCCTAAGGGGGTAGATTGTAATATTCTGGTATCCCACATCGAAAAGGGAGATGGAGTTCCTAGGCTATAGAGGAAAAACCTTGAACCCTTATATTCAACAAGATCTTTTCCATGTGGTAGAGACTCGAGCAGAACTCCGTAGTTAAGCGTGCTTGTCGGGAGCAATGCAAGAATGGGTGACCTCCCTGGGAAGAACAAAATCGTGAGGGCTTTTGCCCAAAGTGGACAATATCGTTGCCATGTGAAGGGTCGGGGTGTTACACTCTCTGTTTTTATGGTGAGCCAGTTTGGGCGCAAGGTAATTGAGAGCGCAATTCTTCATACTGATTAGAAGGCCATGAGGGCTTTTTCTCCTAATGCTATTGGCGATCGCTTTCATTAAGAGATGGCGAAGGTGAGTTGACTATTATTTAACCTTTTTTAGTTGATTTTGCTTTAGCTTCATCTTCTGATCGTTTAATATCTGTTTTACTTAGGCTGTTGCTCTGGGCCATCACGCAGTGGTGCGTATGGCTGAGTATTATACGGTGTGGAAGGCATTAGAAAAGAGACTAGCGTCTGTTGCTCATCAGATCAAGCTTTTAAAAGAGTAGCTCAAGCCACTGAAGCATGAGAATACCGCCTTTACGATTGACCTGGCGGAGATTCAGAACACAGTTGAAGAGCTGAACTGAGAAAGGAAAGAATTAATGGCTAATTCGGGGGCTAAGCAGAAGGAGATCACCAATCTCCAATTCAAGTGCCGCGAATTGGAGTTTACTAACGTCAAGGGAAAGGCTGGCTTTATGGAAGAGTTCAAAAACTCAGAGGAATTCGAGCATATCATGAGCTGGCAGATTACTGAGCACATAGAGTCTGTTGACATGAGGATTCTTCTGGCTGAACAGTGGGACATTGGGTTCGAGGCCTTCCTTTATCAAGCTCAGGTCGCCTTTCCTAACCAGGACTTCTCCACGATCCAACTTGAGGAGGACGACACCTCTACGGTGGTAGGATCCCATTTGGTTAAGGACGTGGCTGCGAGAGCTATTGGTGGTGCTGATCCTGCTACTCCTCCCACTATTGCTGACCCCTAGGGTCTTTCTCTAACTTTCTCTCTCTTGATCATTTAAAAACATTTTAAGTTGTAGCTGAAATTTCCTTGGTTTTCTCGTTTGTTGTTTTGGAAACATCTCACAGTACATTTTTTCTTTAGTTGTTGAATGGCTTAATTCTGCGTTTTTTTTGTTCATATCTGCATGGTATGATGCCCCCTTTCTTTTTTTCTTTTTTATTTTTTACGAATGATCTACTTCATTAGGCTTGAGCTTTGTTTTTGTGTGGTTTGCTTTGCCATATGACCCTTAGGTTCGGGCCCTTCATGTGAAGACTGATTATCTCGTGATCTACCTTACTCTCTGACTCTTAGGTTCATGCTCTTCTTGTTAGGGGTTGATCATCTCGTGATGTGCCTTGCTCTTTGGCCCTTAGGTCCATGCAATTCTTTGCTTAGAGATTGATCCTTTTGTGATCAGCCCTGCCCTTTGACCCTTAGGTCTAGGCACTTCTTTGCTTAGAGATTGATCATCTTGTGATCGGACTTGTCCTTTAACCTTTAGGTCCAGGCACTTCTTTGCTTGGAAGCTGATTATCTTATGATCGGCCTTGTCCTTTGACCCTTAGATCCAGGCACTTCTTTGCTTGGAGGCTAATCATCTTGTGATCGGACTTGCCCTTTGACCCTTAGGTCCAAACACTTCTTTTTTGCTTAGAGGCTGATCATCTTGTGATCGGCCTTACCCTTAGACCTTTAAGTTCAGGCACTTCTTTGCTTAGAGGCTGATCATCTTGTGATTGGCCTTGCCCTTTGGCACTTAGGTCCAAGAACTTCTTTGCTTGGAGGCAGATCGCCATGTGATCGGCCTTGTAGGTTTTGCTTTCTCATGTGCATAACAATTATGGCTGCATTGCTGAAGTTGTAAGGATGCTGTTACAATTTCATTTAGAATGCCTTTTTGAATAATTTTCATTACATTCCTTAATCAGAAGTAAGAACTTAAAAGAAATACATTTGTTGCACAGGTGTCCTATTCAAGGATAATACCTTTTTAGGTGTTCAACGTTCTAGGGATGGGTCAGGTTCCTCCTTTCCAATGTCTAAAGTTGGTACGCTCATTTGCCGCATGCGAATTTAACAACATATGGTCCTTCCTAATTTGCCCCAGCTTTCCTTCTATGGGATTCTTCGTAGCTAAAATCACTTTTATGAGGACTAAGTCTCCTGGTCCAAAACTTCTTTTCTTGACATTGGAATTGTAGTATTTTTGTACGCGCTCTTGGTAAATGGATGTTCTGATCACTAATTATTCTCTGACTTTCTCTATCAAATCCAAATCCACCCCCAGTTCTTGATCATTCATCTCTAGATCAAAGTAGGTCACTCTCGCGCTGGTCAGGCCTACCTCCACTGGAATCACTGCCTCATGTCCAAACACTAAGACAAATAGGGTGGCCCTTGTGGGCGTTCGAGTCGTAGTCCTGTATGCCTATAACGCATTTGGGAGTTCTTTTAACCATAACACCTTAGAGTTTTCCAGTTTGGTCTTAGGGATTTTTAGCAGGGACATGTTGGTGACTCCTTCCTGATCGTTGGACTGTGGGTGAGCAGGGGAGGCAAAGTGTAGCTTAATTCCAAGCTCTTCACAAAACTTTTTGAAGTCTCGATTATCAAATTGCTTTCCATTATCGGTGACAAGTGCCCTTGGAATTCCATATTGATGGATGATAGTTTTCCACACAAATTGTGACATTAGCTTTCGTGATTTTTTCTAACGGCTTAACTTTAACCCATTTAGTAAAGTAATTGATAGTGACCACTAAGAACTTCATCTACCTTTTGCCATGGGTATTGGTCCAACGATGTCCAATCCCTACTAAGAAAACGGCCATTGACTTGTCAAAATAGTTATCTCGGTTGGTGGTTGCCTTGTTACATTAGCAAAGCGTTGACATTTATCATATGTCTTGATGAAAGCCTTGGCATCTTGTAACATGGTTGGCGAATAGTATCCTACTCGGGCTACCTTACCAACCAAGGATCTGGCACCTGAATGATTTCCGCATATTCCCTCGTGCACGTCTTTGAGTACATATTGAGCCTCCTGATCAGATACACACCGTAGATATGGAGCTAAGATCCCTCTTTTTTAAAGGATTCCCTCTAAGATGACATATCTTGTTGCCCTGTAGTTAGCTTCCTAGCCTCATTTATATCTGCTAGCAATTCTCCCACCTCTAGATATCTTTGAATGGGTGTGGCCCAATGCATGGTTTGGATTTCCATCACTTATTGCTCGTCTGACCAGTCTTCTATGCTTGGGCATTACACTACCTCCCATATTATCTCATGATTGATCGTGCTGGGGTTGGAAGAAGCTAATTGATCCAACTGATCAGCATCTTGGTTATCAACACGTGAGACCTGCTGTAGTTTTACTTTTTGAAATTCTTTAAACAAGTTCTCGACTAGTGATTTATACTGCCTGAGCTTTTCACTCTTAGCATCAAATATCCCACCGGTCTGTCGGGTCACTAGTTGAGAATCTGTATTAATTAACAGTTGGGTTGCGCCACATGCCTCTGCTATTTTCAGACCATACACTATGGCCTCGTATTCGGTTTCATTATTAGTTACCTGGAAGTTTAGCTGTATGGCATGCTTGATCTGGTCTCCCAGCGGTGATGTGATAATGAGGCCAGCTCCACCGATGTCCTTTCGTGCCGACCTTTCCACACTGACTGTCCATGCTTCCTGTTGGTCTAATGGTTGTTCGGGTTGGTGATCTTTTTGTTTAGGCTGGTCATTATTCTACGTGAATTCCGTGACAAAATCAACAATTATCTGGCCCTTTAATGCAGATTGAGGCTTATATTCAATATCAAACTGTCTTAATTCGATTAACCACTGTACCAACCTCCCCGAAGCTTCTGGTTTCTACAGTATCTTTTTTAAGGGCTGGTTGGTGAGCACTGTCACTGTGTGCGCCTAAAAGTAAGGTCTTAACCTCTTGGTCAAGATGATGAGGGCGAAAGCCAGCTTTTTCGCATCTGGGTACCAGCTTTCTCCTCCCTAGAAGGCTTTGCTTATGTAGTATACCAATTTTTGTAGGCCTTCTTCCACCTTGATCAGGGCTGAGCTCACCACGGTTCTAGATGCGGCTAAGTATAGGTACAAATCCTCATGTGGGGTGGGATTTGACATCAAGTAAGGGCTCGTTAGGTAATCTTTTAATTTTGTAAAAGCCTTTTCACATTAATATGCCCATGCAAAGGCCTTCTTTAAAACTTAGAAGAAGGGCAAGCATTTATTTGTTGCTCGGGAGACGAAGCGGTTTAGGGCGGCTACCCTTCCAACCAGTCTTTATTCTTCCTTAGTGTTGACTAGAGTGTGCATTTTTAAGATTGCTTTAATCTTTTTGGGTTTGCTTACATTTCCCTCTGGCTGACCATAAAACCCAGAAACTTTCCTGACGAGACCCCAAATGCACATTTTGCTAGATTGAGCTTCATGTCGAACTTCTTTAAAATTGTGAACACCTCGGTAAGGTCTTCCAAGTGTTAACTTGCCTTCTTGCTTTTTAATAACATGTCATCTACGTATACTTTTACATTTCTTCCAATCTGTTTTTCGATCATTGAGTTGACCAGCCTTTAGTAAGTTGCTCGGGCATTTTTTAGCCCAAAGAACATGACACAGTAACAATAAAGGCTATCTTTTAAGTTATGAAGGCTATCTTTTTTTGATTAGGAATGTGCATCAAGATTTGATTGTAATCGGAGAATGCAGCCATGAAGCTGAGCAGCTCATGTCCCACCGTTGAGTCCACGAACAGATTAATTCGAGGCAATGGGTAACTAACTTTTGGGCAGGCTTTATTTAAGTCTGTAAAGTCAATGCACATTCTCCATTTACCATTAGGTTTTTAAACCATCCCCACGTTAGCCAGCCATTCTGGGTAGGCAATCTCTTTGATGAAACCCGCTGCCCTCAGCTTATTAGCTTCCTCCATTATCGCCTCATTTCTTTGTTGAAGAGTTTCTGTTTGATTACTTTTCTTCTAGGATCCACATTTAGGCAATGAACCTTAACTGTCGGATCAATTCCTAGTATGTTGTTGTTAGACCAAGCAAAAATGTCCTGGTGTAGGGAAAGGAATCTCTTAAGGGATGACTTCAACGTTTTCGACAGTTGGGATCCCACCTTTACCAAGAGAGTTGGGTTGTTTGGGTCAACGGGGATTTCTTCCAATCTCTCCGCGTGCTCCCCCATTTGTTGGTCTTTCTGGACTTAAACCTCAATTTCCTCTATGTTGAACGTTTCCCTAGGGGCAAACTCCCTTAAGGATGTTACATAGCACTCCCGGGCTGAAGCCTGATCCCCTTGTCATCAGTTTGTTGATCTGAAGGGGATCATCATGAGGTTGATGGACATTTAGGCAATCTACTTCAGATAACGAAATTGTAAGTTTATCTATTTTGGATAGTCCCATTCGAGGCCCCCGGTCAGAGACAGTACTGGGATATTCTCTAAGTCTTTTGGAGTGTAGTTTTCTTGCTGAACGAGAAATTCCTCCTCCGGGGAACCCCCAAGCGGTCATTCTGATCTCCATATGTGGCTGATCATGCCTTTCTCTGTCCTGCTCCTAGAGCCGCTGCTCAGGTTGACGCGGTTCCCTCTCATAAACTCTTCTCATGTTAGTCAACAAATGATCTAGTTTTCTTTCTCTGGCCATTCTCTCCACCTTATTCTTTAAATCATTACATTCTTCGGTGTCATTGCCATGGTTCTTATGGAAATGGCAATACTTGCTCTTTGAGCGTTTAGTGGGGTGGATTTTTAACTTCCTTGACCACTTTAAATCTGAGTCTTTTCTTATGTAGAACAAAACTTACTCTAGCGGTGCATTGAGCATCGTGTAATGTTGGTATCTAGTCTCCTCTCTTTGTTTAGGAAACTGGTCAGCTTTCCTATCCCTTGACTGGTCGGGGTGTCCTTTTCTTATGGCCTTTTCGTACCTTGGGTTGATGGATCAGAGGGTTTTGGGCGTTTCTCCTCCACAACGTCTTCGGCGCTTATGTGCTTTTGAGCTTTTAACATCAACTCCGCCATGTCAATTAGTGGTGATTTTGATAGAAAGAACAAAAACTGCAATAGGAGGAGCCCACCGCATGAAGGCCGCCACAATATCTTTATCATCTATGTCGTCAACCAGAAGGGCCTCGTTATTGAAGCGTTCCACATAATCTCTTAGACTCTCACCCTTGGTATGTCTTATGTTCAAGAGGGAGGTTGCTGGTTTTCTATGTCGTTGACCGCCAATGAAGTGACTTACGAACAGTTTATTCAGCCGGGTAAAGGACTCCATGAACCCTGGCTTTAACTTGGCGAACCAGATTTTAGCCGGGCCTTTCAATGTGGTGGAAAAAGCCCTGCACATCACCTCTTCTAGAACGACGTGAGGATACATCATGGACTTATAATTATCTAAATGATCCAATGGGTCTGAAGTTCCGTCGAACAAATCTATTTGAGGCATCTTAAACTTTTGGGAAAGGGGGGTCGCTATTACGGCTGGTGTAAATGGGGACCCCGTTTTGTGCATTAAATCCTTCAAGGTGGAGGGAGTCTTTGCTCTAATAGCATGTAACATATCGTTAATTTGGGCTTTTACCTCTCTTAGCTGGTTGCCCCAGGCAATAGAGAGGTCAGAAGGCTCCACCTTCTTTGAGTCATTGAGTTGGGCTCTTGGAAGAGGTGGTGGTAACGTATTAAGTTAGTTCACCACTTCTTCGGCTCCACTGCTATCTTGAGGCATATTGCGAATCACACTTATGTGGTCACCTTCAACATTTTCGACGTTCAACGATATGGGGATTGGTGGAACTTTGTTCTAGCCCCTCACTTGCTGTAAGAGCTCTTTGTTATGTTTGACTAACTGGAAATTCCCCCTTGTCAAGTGTTGGAGTTGTTGTTGCATAGGGTTAAGTTGTACACGGTCTTCCTGAGCTTTTGCAGTGGGGGGCCATCTTGCCCTACTTGATTCTTCTGCCATGAACGTCGTCTGTACCATTCAATAATTAATTCACCAAAACAAAGGAAAAATGTTCCCACAGACGGCGCCAAATGTACAACATATATAAATAAAAAGACTCCAAAAAACCAAACAAAAAAAAACCAAAGTTGTGTTTCAATCAATTACGATCGGCTACATTGAAGATTTTTTTTCCATTATACTCTAACAACAACTATATAATCAGTTTGACAAGGATTACATATCAGTTAGCTCTAATAAACATATATCCTTCCTCACTGCAATATCTCATATTAATTTAGGTTTTCCCTCTCCAAGGTACTTCCATTAACAATAATCTTATCACATCTCTTTACTATTACATCTACATATCTACATTGTATATGTTTAAGACTCTAAACTACCTAAATCTATTTTTTCAATTTATTTTCAATTCGTGTGGTGCCTACCATTTCACAAATGCTTTCCGATGGATACCAAAAGAGAAGGCCCAAGCCTATATGGGGCCCAAGTTCATCAGAGGCCCAATCTACGACAACTAAGCCTCACCCCTCTGATCAACGCACAAAGATGATCAGGTTAAGTCTAATCACCTGCCCAGAAGAACGATCACAAATATGCGCGATCATCCTAGCCATTTGGCCAGGTATTATTGTCGTTTGCTGACAACGGGAGACCTTGTTGCCTCTTGTAGCGTTTAACCAGCCACAACCCAGGTCAAACTAAGGCCACACGTCTAGCAGTAGGCCCTAGAGACAGTTAGAATGATACGGCCTTAATGGTATGCACATGGCGTATTCGCTAAGTTCCTGAGAATCAGGTTAAAAAGGTGTAACTAAAGGAATTCAGGTATCACTGTTCATATATTCTCTCTCTCTAGCATCTTACTTGGTCATCACTCTACTGTTTACTAACTTGACCATCGAAGAGGTTTAGGTCAGTACCACACCGGTACCTATCCTAACATTTAATTGTGAGTGTTTTAGGCAGGATCTAAGGCTCTCGGGGACAATCAAGAAGAAGACACCATCAATTGAAGCCGTCTGTGGAAATCTGACCCATGGCCACGTGGTTAAAGCTTGCGATCTAGATCACCCATGACAAACAAGTATACCATTTTATTCTCCGAGGAGGATTCTAATGGGGTTCAACACCCACACGATGACCCGATCATCAACAACTTGTTGATTAGTAATTGGCAACGGGAGCTCAGCAGATATCTAGTTTGCTAGTGTGTTTGATCATATGAATATTAGCTGAAATAGGCTGGAACCAATGCTCTTCCCCCTAGTTTGGGTTCATAGGGGATCGGGCTTATCCTTTAGGCTCAATCCAACTCCCAATTACCATAGAGGATGGAAACGTCAAGATTTCAAAGATGGTAAAGTTCCTCATGGTGGACAGTCCATCTGTATATAATGCTATATTGGGCAAGACAGCCATCAATCAGTTATGAGATATCACCTTGACCTATCATCTACTTGTCAAATTCCTTCATATCACAAAATTGGTTACGCAAGAGACCAGACCTCTGCTATGGAATGTTTCGTTACGTCCCTAAAAGAGCACATACCAAAGCTTTGAACATAGAGTGGATGGAGGTCAAAGGTGAACTAGGACTGCGAGCCAGCTGAAGTTTTGGAGAAAATTGCAGTTGAACATTCTAACCATACGAAGATTCTGAAAATTAGGACCCAACTCTAAAAGGACATAAAGGACGATTCCTTGAAGGCATTCCTTAGACAGCACAAGGACATGTCGGGGATTGAACTGGCCGTAATGGTTCATCGATTGAATGTTAATCCCAAAATGAAGTCAATCAAGCAGAGGTAGAGAGTGCTCTCTCAGCAAAGGAACAAGGCCATCAACAAAGAGGTAAACAAACTAAAAATGACGGGGTTATAAAAGAAACTACCTATCCGAAATGGTTAGCAAATGTTGTTTTGGTCAAAAAGTCAAATAAGAATAGAAAAATATGCATAGACTTCACCGATTTAAAAAAGACTTGCCCAAAGGATATTTACCTGTTCCCTCTAATCAACCTCCTGGTAGACGACTCCACAGCTGAGCATGAACTGCTCAGCTTCATGGATACCTTTTCAGCCTATAACCATATCTTAATGCATGTGCCGGATCAAGAAAAGACCGCCTTCATCACCTCTAGAGGGCTACAATGCTACAAGGTCATGCCCTTTGGACTAAAAAATGTAATAACAACCTACCAAAGGCTAATCAATTTGATGTTTGAAAAGCAGATAGGCAAGATCGTGGAGGTCTACGTCGATGATATGCCCGTTAAAAGCAGAAAAGATGATCAACACTTAGACGACTTGTTAAAGCTTTTTACTATTCTAAGAAGATATGGAATGAAGTTTAACATTGTGAAGTGCGCTTTTGGCATATCATCTAGAAAGTTCTTGGGCTTCATGGTCAGTTAGAAGGGTATTGAGGCTACTTTAGACAAGATAAACGCAATCCCGAACATGAATACCCCCAGCAACACAAAAGAGGTACAAAGGTTAGCTAGCAGAGTAGCTGTCCTGAACCGTTTTATATCAAGAGCGATAGACAAGTGTTTACCATTTTTTAAAGTTCTAAGGAAGGCCTTTACTTGGAACAATGATTGTGAACAGGCCTTCATAGAGGAATACCAATCAAAACCTCCACTTCTTTCAAACCCGATCCCACACAAAAAGTTGTACCTATATCTAGTAGTGTCCAAAACAGCTGTGAGCTCAGCACTCGTGAGAACAAACAAAGGATTACAAAAACTAGTATATTACACCAGCAGAGCATTTCAAGTAGGAGAGAGTAGATACCCATAAATGGAGAAGTTAGCCTTCGCACTTATCACACCGTTTAGAAAGCTGCGACCATACTCCTAAGCACATACCATCGTCGTGCTCATTGACCAGCCCTTGAAGAAGATATTGCAAAAACCTAAGGTATCTGGTAGATAGATGTAATGGCCAGTAGAATTAGAGTAGTTCGATATAGAATACGGGCCTTGCACGGCCTTTAAAGAGCTTATGGTGGCAAACTTTATGACAGAGTTTACAAGGGAATCACTTGTTGATCATCCCACAAGGACCGAATCGAAGTTGAATGAAGGCGTAAAGGACCACAATCCAGATCAAACAAAACAGAAAGAAGGGAGGACAAAACATGCGTTTGACGAATAAAAAGCCTAGATAGTCAACATCGAGGGGTCAGCATGGACAGGGCAGGAATGATAATTATCTCCACTTTAGAGGGACCACACTAAGCACGTCGTGCGACTCTTCTTTCAAATAATCAACCTTGAGGCAGAGTATGAGACATTGATATGGGGGCTTAGAGCTATTAGAGCATGCAGAGCAAAACAAATTCTGGTCAACATAGACTCTCGGCTCACCGCACAACAGATCAGCAGGACTTACGAAGTGAAAGGGGACTGGCTCAAGAGGTATAATGTGTTGGTAGATGAGCTGAGGAAACAATTAAAGCAAGTAAATCCCAAGAGAAGATAACCAGGATGATGATTAGCTAGCACGATTAGCCTCTTCTAACATAAGAAGTGCGAATAATGATGTGGTCGTGGAGACAACTGACCGCCCAAGCATAGAAAGCCAATATGACAGTCAAGAGGTGATGGATATTCAATCCATAATCTAGGCACAAACCCATTTTGAGATAATTAGAAAGTGGAGAACTCCTCGAAAACCAAAAAAAAAAGGCCAAAAAGTTGAAATTCCAAACAGCCAAGTACATTATCATACATAGTGTGCTTTATAGGAGGAGCATGTCACTGCCATAACTACGTTGTGTGTCGGAGCAAGAAACCCTCTATATACTCCGGTTGGTTCACAAAAGAGTTTACGAAAACCCTCTATGTACTCCGATAGGTTCACGAAGGAGATTGCAAAAACCATTCAGAAGCTAGATCTTTGGTCGGGAAGGCGGTCACAACAGGCTATTATTGGCCTACCATATTGCAAGATGCCCAAAACTTTGTGAGAAAATGCGACAAGGGTCAACATTTCGCAAATGTAGCCAAGCAACCCCAGATGAGCTCAAGGTTCTGACCAGTCAGTGGCCGCTCACACGGTGGGAATTAAACATTGTTGGACCTTTCCTCATCGCTCATAAGCAAATGAAACTTTCAGTGGTAACAATAGATTACTTCACCAAGTGGGTGGAAGCGGAGCCATTAGTAAAGACCACTGAAAAGAACATCACCCAATGTGTATGGAAATCCCTTGTTTGTCGCTTTGGAATCCCAAGGACTTTGATAACAGGCAACAGCAAACAATTTGATAATCGAGTCTTCTAAAAGTTCTACGACGAGCTCAACATTCAGATACACTATGCCTCCCATGCGCACCCCTAGTCGAACGGGCAAGCAGAGGTCACTAATCGATCACTCCTTAAGATCCTCAAGACGAAACTAGAAAGGGATTGTGGTTTGAGGAACTCCTCAACGTGCTCTGGGCCTATCGAACTACAACTTGCACACCTGCAGGAGAGACCCAACACATGCTTACTTTTGGCCACGAAGAAGTGATTCCAGTGGAAATTGGCCTAACCAGCGCACAAGTGACGTAGTATAACCAGGATTAAAATGACCTAGAGTGAGGTTAGAGTTTTACCTAATCGAAGAAATCAGATAAACATCGGCTATTAGAACAACAACATATCAAAAGAAAATGTGAATATACTACAACTCCTGTGTGAAAGAAAGAAAGTTCAGCTCAAGAGATCTAGTTCTTAGAATGGTCATCCTAGCAACCAAGAATCCAAGGAAGGAAAACTTGGGGCCTAACTGGGAGGGGCCTTGTGTGGTAAAGTTTCAATGGAGAGGGGGCGCGTACAAACTTAAAACAACAGAAGGGAAGCACCTAATCCACCCATGGAATGTTGAACACCTTAAGAGATACTATCCCTAAGAGTAATGTATTCGGTCTATAATAATACTAAAACTACTCAAAATTTTCAATGAAATGATATTCAACTAAAACTTTGCAGGTCTCTCCTAGAACGATTGTTCGTCTGCAAAGCCTAGAACCAAAGATCGTGAACGGGCAAAGGCTGATCAAAAAAAGATCAACCTCCATGATGTAGAGCCTTTACCCAAGGGTCATGAATGGACAAAGACTGATCAGAAGAAGATCAGCCTCCATTATGCAGAGCCTAGACCCAAGGGTCAAAGGCAATGAAAAGGCAAAGGCTGATTAGAAGAAAATCAGCGCCTCCATGATGAAGAGGTTGGACCCAAGGGTTATAAACGGGCAAAGGCTGATTAAGAGAAGATTATCCTCCATGATGCAGAGCCTGTACCCAAGGGTCGTGAAAGGGCAAAGGTCAATCAGAAGAAAATCAACCTCTATGAAGTAGAGCCCGGATTCAAAGGTCGTGACGGGCAAAGATTGATCAGAAGCATATCAGTCTCCAGGATGTAGCGCCCGGACCCAAAGGTCTTGAATGAACAAAGGGTAATCCTGAGAGATAAATACGCGGTGATACAGGAATAAAGAAAGTACATAAATGAGACAACAATCAACAAAGTAGCATTCGTCCAGGGAACAAACCATACAATAACAAAACATCTAGCATAAATCCTTGAGGCAAAAAAGAAAGTTCATACAAACATAAAAATACAAGTGTTTTTAACCAAAGAAACAAAGGTGCCGATGCAAAAGCAACATAGCAAAAAATAAGGAAGGACAAGCGAAGCTCAGGGATAGGTAGGCAAAGACTATGCCTCATCTTTAACTTCACCGGCTGGAAGGGGCGCCCCATTAGTAACGATAGAGGTGTTATCGTCTTCGGCTCTGATTTGGACAAAGTCTTGCCTAACCTAGGGAATAAGCATTAGGCGCTGAGGTGGAATGCCTAAAACCCATTTTCCCATTGCAAAACCATCAGGACCCTTGCGTCGAGAGAGTTCATGTGGTCAGCAATGATTTGAGAGACCATTCGGATTTCTTGAACGCTCCACAGCAATTGCCCTCTCTTTCGAGATGGAAGCCTCTAGGGACTGGTTCGTTGTTTGCAACCCAATGATCTGGTTCTGCTGGCCTGCCAAATTGTCCTTTGCCTCCTTTTTATCTTTCTCCATGTCTGCAAAAGTGCCTTTAACCTTCTCCAACTCCACCTTTAAGGCCTTGATGTTCTATTCGGCAGATATTAGTGTCTTCTCCCTATCTTTCGGGGATACCTCTATCTTGGCTAACCTAAGCGCCATATGATGCCCGAGAACGTTGGCCTGCAAGTAAGGAAATATTAATACCGCCAGTTTATATCTACATAAACAAAATGAATGGGCAAAAAAATGTAAGTATAAATTTACCTTAGCCATCTCCTGGTGAAAGTAGAGAGTAAGGGACTTGGTGCTCAGAACCACCATTGCCTCCACGTCATTCTTGGGATGGACCCCTCAATAATTTTCAACCCTTGCCCTACTGCTTAGCCTCCTTCTCCCCGGTCGCATCTGTCGTAGTGGGATCCTCGCCTGGTCCTCGAGCAGAGCCCAAGTCCTACTGTGCAGGACGAGAAGCCTCAGCGGGTCATGATGAAGTCGGCCCAGGGATGTACTCCTTGAAGGTGCTGATGCCTAGGTTTTTCTGCCGATGTGTCATCACCCTCGATCTCGTCCCCGAAAGCTAAGTAGCAGAGTTACAGCCAATCATCTCCCAAATTTTCCCTTTTCTCTTTGAGCTTCAACAACCCTTCTTTGTTTACTCTACTCGCCATCTCTACACAAACCAAAAGAAGCAAGTCAATTAGCACTCTAAGAAAACTAAAATGAAAGCAAAAGCAAAATATTTCACCTTGCACCCTGGCAATCTCAACAGCCTCAGCACTGCAAAATGAAGCTAGCGCCACAAAAGAGGGTTCAGGTCTAAAGAAATACACACTCAAGCTCTAAGGAGAGACAATGGTAGACCAACTTCTGTCTGCATACGACTTCTGTCTGCATACGATTAATAAGCCAACTGGATCCTCCCCTTTTCTTCTTCAGTCAGGGTAAAGTTCTTCGCACAACCTAGGGAAGACCTAACGAAGGATTAGGTAAAAGTTCTACAGCTCTAATACTATTTGAAGAAAGGAAAGGCAGAGGTAGAATGAAATAAAAGCAAGGCATTTTAGTACCCATCCTTTTTTGGGTTTGACCATAGTCTTCGAATTCGAGGGGCCGACTCATCTACTACCACCAACAGCTAGGTCTCCCAGCCACTTGTGGACACAAAAAGAACAGATCTTTCCCACCCTTATTAGCCTTAGGTAAGCCAGTGATCAGACTTCGCCTATCACGGGAATGAAAGCTCACAAAACCCATGAAGAGCTCACAGGTTTTTAGCATCAAAGGAATTCTTGTACAGTTAGAAAAAAACTTATGAACGCTATAGGCAGGCGAGAGGACCATACAACATGTTAGTTCTAGGCAACCCAAAAGGGGATGAATTGAGTTTTTAAAAATATATAACAATTTTAAAAAAAAATCGAAAACCTTTTCATATTGCAATCAATTAAAAATAGATAATCAAATATTGAAGCAATGAAAATATTAAAAAGGTAAGAGATAGAAAGATAGAACCAGCCACCAAGAATTTTATAGTGGTTCGGTTTCTTCCAAACCTACGTCCACTCCTCAAGTTATTCTTTGAATATTTTCACTATATAGAATACTTCACGGGCGCACTCTAAACCTTTACAACTTCAAGATTTCGTTTGAGCTATCCGAATGTTTACGGGTACATTCAAAAGTCTAACACAGTTTCAAGAAAATCCTACAAAAACAATCTCCTATTTTCTTCTAATCTCTCTTGAACTCTTCTTTAATGAGATTTACTCACTCACTCAAAGGATAAAGGGTGACTCACCCTTGATTACAATAAATGAAAAATATTAATGTGAAGCATTCACTCTCTTTACAGAAAAAATTTACAATAAATGAGAAAATAAAGAGAAATGAGGAACAAAAGCTGGAGATTCAGCAATAAATGAGGGCTTAAGAATTCTAAGTTTGATTCAAGCAATAGAACAGTAAATGTAGGTCTCCAGTTGGAGTAAATGCTAAAAAGTTGCTCCTTATATAAACTCTTGTGCATTCATGACCGTTTGAGATAGGTGGGAGCAATAAATGCCAAAAATTCAGCCGTTGAAACCTGCCGCAAATTGGAATTTCTGTCGTTGGTGTCAACACAAATATCTTTAGTGTCGACATAAAGTGTTTGGAGTAGGAATCTTCAAGTGGTTGGGTCGACACAAATTTTTTGAGGGGTCGACACAATTTCTACAATCTACCTTACCAACATCATGGTGTCGACACCTTTGGATTTGGTGTCGACCCTTTTAAACTTCAGCATCGGGGGAGGACCATTTGTGTCGACTCATCTTGCCTTCGGTGTCAACACTAAATTCTGCAGGAGACCTCGGTATATTTGTGTCGACACATTTGGACTTTGGTGTCAACACCAAAATTCTTCAGGCGGGCTCGAAACTTTTGTGTCAACTCATCTTCAATTTTGTGTCGACACCCAAAATCTGCAGGTGGCCTCGGTTCTTTTGCATCGACACAATTTTTATTTGTGTCGACTCAAAATTTCAGATTCCAAAAAGTGTGAAACACTTTTGTGTCGACACAAAATTAATTTGTGTAGACTCATTTTGAGTCCTGAGAGTTTCGGTTCTTTTGTGTTGACACAAAATTTGTTTGTGTCAACACTAAACTTTGATACCTGAAAAATGACTTCATAAAACTATTAGGGTATCAAACCATTTGATCAAAGGGCACACACTTGATATGCTTCAAATATACTTTGTCTTAAAAGTGTTTGATTTATTTTTCAATTGAGTTCAACACAAAATATTCTCATGCAAGAATACTTAAGTGTTTTAATCCTTTTGAGAGATAAGCCAATTCTTTTGACTAGAAGTGTCAACTTTTTTGTTCAAAATGTGTTAACATTTTTATTTTAAAAATATAAAATATTATCATTTTAAATTTATTTACTCTTAGAAAATAAATTATGAAAAATCATCAAAATCAAAATAAAAAGTCATTGAGCTAACAATCTCTCATTTTTTTATGATTACAATCAATTCAACATTTTCTAGAAAACATTTGAAAATATTTTTCAACAAGAGTTCTCTCCTTATCGATATGCCTTAAACAACATATGCAATTATAATTGCTAGGCATTCAACAAAATGAAAGCATACAATTTTGACATGATTTGTAACAAATGATCAAGAAACATTCTGAGTTTATTAAAACTTTGTGCAATATAGTGAATATGTGCAAAGTGATTTATTCTTAAAATTCAATCACATATATGAACAAGATTGCACAAACATATAGATATAAGCATTCATCCAAGACATATATTTCAATGAAATTTAAACTATCATCTATTCAAACCATTCATAGTAAATGTTTTCAAACATCCATTCAACCCATGCAACAAAAAAAATGTATGTTAATTGTTACATCTTCTCCTTCAAAGAAAAAACTTAAAGAAATATTTTATCTTCTTTCTCTCTTCTCCCATTTACTCCTTTACATTTTCTTCTCCCCTTTTGTAATCAGCAAAAAAACTTACTGGTCATCCATGAATTTCTTGAACTCTTTCTTCTCCTTGGCTTTTTGTTTTCTTATTGTGGCTCGTTCTTTGGATGCACGTGCTCTCTCATCTTTAACTTCAGCAGCAGCCATCGCTTCATACCGGGCAGTCAGTGCAAAATCGGCTTCACGTTTGAGACGAGCTGTTTTTTCTTCTTTGATTTCTTTGGGTTTGAACTGTTTGGCCTAGGCTTCTTTGATCCACTGCAAGTGTTCTTCAACCTTTTGAGAATTTGCATGGATAGCAGTGACAATGTCTTGGTCATATTCTTTTCTCACTTGATGCAGGATTGCCTTATTGCAATTAACAATGGAGACAATATTGTCATCCATGGTCTTGCATAAGACTCTCCCGGCATCTGTGGCATTTTCAACATCTCTCCGGAGGCTACGGTTAGTCTTGTCAAGATGCTTAACTTTATCGGAGAGGGAAGAGACCATCTGATTTAGATCAAAAAAGTCCTGATCGACTTTTGCTTGAAAGGAAATCACTTTAGAGGATAAGACTTGAATCGAGGAGACTACCTCAGATAAGTCAACATGGACAGGAGCAAAAGATGATGCAGGTGGAGCAGATGCAAAAGTAGGAGGAGGAGGAGGAGGAGGAACAGAAGATGGACCAAGAATGTCAGAAGGTCCATGAAAATCAAGTTGAGAGAGAGGAGAATCAAGATTGATAGAAATAGAGGAAATATCTTGAGGAGGAGGAGGAGAGGAAGTCCTGGCGGATGAGGGGGTGCCACGACGAGAGGTGGTCCAAACACGATTAATATTTGCAATTTGCATATGTTTTAGTGAGAAACTTCTATACAAGTCATGCTTTGAAAAGGCAATAGCCTTCTCCTCAGATAGATTAATGCCGAAATGGCAAAAACACGAGTGAGATACATTCCATGTGGGAGAGAGGAGTTAAATTTACTGTGGGAATGCAACATGTGAAAAATGAACAAGAAGCCTAAATTTAGGTTTTTCTGTTCAAAATACACCACATAATAAAAATGTGCATGTATGTGACGTTTTCAAATTTTTTTATTTTGGGTAGAAAAATATGATTTACCATATGATGCAAAAGACGCATTTCAGGTTTGAGTGAGTTAACCTCTAGAGGCTTGATTGGGTCAATGTCATCATTTTCGAAAATGTTCTTGACAGAATCAGAGAAAGAGAAATCTTCAATATCAAGGGGTTTCTGATTATGATAAACACAAATTTCTCTTTCGGGAATCCCAAGAATCTCATTCAGAGAAGAAGGAGTTAAGACAATGTCTACACCATTCACCCATGTGGTGATGGTGGTGGTCGGAATGAGTGAAATATGGAAGTGAGCATAAAAATATTTTATAAGCGTGGGATAATGATATTTTTTTATTTGAAGGAGCCTTTTCCACCCAAGGCTTGAAAAGAGATCATTAAATCTCATTTCAATGGAGTCAAAGAAATAAAAGTCTATACTACGACGGGGAACTACTTTTTGATTTGCAAACGATAAGAAATAAAGTTGACGAATTTTGGAAGTTTTGAAGAAAATTACCTCCGATGTGGCTACATTTTCTAGAACCGTTCCCGTTGCCGTCGCCGTCGCCGTCGTTGTCTTCTTCTTCTTCGACGTCTAAGGGTTTGATGAACCCTCTTCGACCGATCATTTGGTTCCTTTACCCATCATTTTTTGAGGCATTTTGGTAGATTTGGGTTAGTATTAAAGATTGAAGAAAGAGGAAGGTGAGGAGTCGGCACAGGTTTTGAAGAAAAAAAGAGTGGGAGATGAACAGGTTTTATAAAGAAAGAGAGGGAACAATGTGACGGTTCGGGGGACCGACGCCTCTTTATATAGGCATTACGATTTGTGTCGACACAAATTATATTTGGTGTCAACACTATTTGTATCGAGTGTGGGTATTGAAAATAGGAAATGGTGTCGACGCGTTTTTAAAAGGTGTCGACACATTCGGCTATTTGGGTCTACACGATTAAACTTGGTGTCGACACAAATTTACCGAGAGTCAGGGAACCAATATGGTGTCAACACTGAATAGAAAGGGGTCGACACTTTTCTCACAGTACCACTTCTATACAACTTTGTGTCAACACAGCACACAATTGTGTCGAAACTTTTTTAAGTGGTGTCGACACATTTTTACATATCAAGAAAGAACATCAAAGGCTTTGAAATGCAATGAAAATACATAGTTAGTATAGAATTTTAATCAAGAATTGGGAGCACATAGCATACCAAGTTCTTTTCTTATATAGCATATTCTTTCACTTGATTCTTGAGTGTTGTATAGGGTTCTTGGATATGTTAATTGCACTAGTATTATCACATTTAATAGGAATATGATCTAAGTGAAAATCATAGTTTTCTAGTTATTGTTTCATCCAAAGAACTTGTGCACAACAGCTTCCAGCTACAATGTACTTAGCCTCGACTGTAGACAAGGCCACTGAGTTCTGCTTCTTGCTAAACTAAGAGATTAGTGAATGTCCTAGGAATTGACAAGTACCACTTGTGCTTTTCTTATCTACTTTGCATCCAGCAAAATCAGCATCTGAATAGCCAAATAACTCAAAGGTTATTCATCTAGGATAAAATAATCCTAAATTTTGTGTACCTAAAAGGTATCAAAAATGCGCTTAACAGCGGTTACATGTGATTCTTTAGGATTTGATTGAAATATAGCACACATGCATACATTAAACATAATATCCGGGCGACTAGCAATTAAATATAAGAGAGATTCGATCATACCTCTATAACGCTTTTCATCTACTACTATGTCATCTTCATCTTTGTCAAGTTTTGTTGTGTGGTACATTAGAATTTTCATGGGTTTTGCTTTTAGCATGTCGAACCTCTTCAATATGTCTCTCGTGTATTTAGCTTGATTAATGTAGATTCCTTCTTAAATTTGTTTAATTTAAAGTCCAAGAAAATAGTTGAGTTCACCCATCATACTTATCTCGAATTCTCCTTGCATACACTTAGTAAAGTTTTTGCAAAGAGATTCGTTAGTTGTACCAAAAATTATGTTATCTACATAAATTTATACAACTATCATGTCATTTTCTTGAGACTTGATAAAAAGAGTGGTATTTATTTTTTCTCTTGAAAACTCATTTTCAACCAAAAATTTGCTTAGCATTTCATACCAAACTCTAGGTGCTTGCTTTAAACCATAAAGAGCCTTGGTAAGTTTGTAAACATGCTTTAAAAAATCTAAATTTTCAAAGTCATGAGATTGTTTCACAAAAACTTTTTCCGAGATAAAATCATTTAAAAAGGTATTTTTGACATCCATTTGATAAAATTTAAAATTTTTAAAGCATGCAAAAGCAAACAACATCCTAATGTCTTCAAGCCTAACCACAGGAGCAAAAATCTCATCAAAATCGATGTCTTCTTCTTAATTGTAACATTGGGCTACCAAAAAATTTTGTTCCTAAGAACTACTCTATTCTCATTCATTTTATTTCTAAAAATTCATTTTGTACCGATGATGGAGTGATCCTTAGGTCTTGGGACTAAAGTCCAAACTTTATTTTTTCAAATTGATTTAGCTCCTCTTGCATAGCCAAGATCCAAAACTCATCGTTTTCAGCTTTCTCAAAATGTTTTGGTTCAGTCTAGGAAAGAAATGCTAAATTTTCACAAATATTATGTAGAGAGAAACGAGTTTTGATACCTTGCGATGAATCACCATTGATAAGATCTTTCGGGTGACCATGAGCATACCTTCATTCTTTAGATAGGTCTGAATTTTTTAGATTTGCGGATTCAACAATCTGTTAGACTGCATTTTGTTGAGAATTTAAAACTTCTCTTAATTTGACTCTTTTTTTTCTTTGATGAAGATATCATTAACACATTTTTCTATGTCTAACAAATTTTCTTCACAAATTTTTTTTGAAGAACTAAGGTTAACTTCATCAAAAACATGTATGAATTCTTCAACAACTGGAGTCCTTTTGTTAAAAACTCTATACGCTTTACTAGATATAGAATATCTTAAAAAAATACCTTCATCAGATTTTGCGTCGAACTTGCCCAAAAATTCTTTATTGTTATTTAAAACAAAATATTTGTACCAAAAAACGCAAAAATAACTGATATTAAGTTTTCTTCCATTCCATAACTCATATAGGATTTTCTTGAAAGAAGCACTTATCATAACTCTTATCATAACTCTATTTATGATAAAACAAGCGGTATTAACAGCATCGACCCAAAAATACCGTTGTAGAATATTTTCACAGAGCATGGTTCTAGCCATTTCTTCCAATGTCCTATTCTTCCTCTCAACAACTCTATTTTGCTGAGGTGTTCTAACAGTAGAGAAATTATGGTTAATATCATTTTCATTACAAAACTTTTTAAAATTTTTGATTTCAAATTATCTACCATGATCACTTGGATACTTATAATTTGAAAACATTTTTCATTTTAAACTCTCCAAAACAGTTTTGCAAAAGAGGCAAAGGCTTCATCCTTATGAGCTAAGAATAGTACCCAAGTATATCTAGAGAAGTCATCAACAATAACAAAGGCATATCTCTTGCCTCCAAGGCTTAAAGTCCTTGTTGAACCAAACAAGTCCATGTGCAATAATTGTAATGGCCTAAAAGTTGAAATATCATTTTTGAAATAAAAAGAACTTCTAATTTGTTTGCCTTGTTAACATGCATCACACACTTTGTCCTTTTCAAATTTAATTTGGGGTAACCCAATCACTAACTCCTTTTTCAAAAATTTAAAAATTAAGTTCATGTGTACATGTTCAAGCCTTTTATACCATATAACTAACTATTATCACTCAATGCTGTTAAGTACTTGGTGTCATTCTTGGAAAGATCATTGACAGTAAATGTATAAATATTTTCATGTCTTTGACCTTCAAGAATAACTTTGTTATCGGTTGAATCTTCAATAACATACTTAGCATAATCAAACACAACTTTGTAACCTTTATCACAAAGTTAGCTTATGCTAAGAAGGTTATATTTCAAACCATTAACAAACAAAATATTTTCAATAGAATGGGAAAGAATTTTACCAATACAGTCAATTCTTATGATTTTTCCTTTGCTATTGTCTCAAAAAGTCATAAATTCGCCATCTTTTGGTTTAAGAGATGCAAACATCAATTGGTCGCCTGTCATGTGTCTTGAACAAGCGCTATTGAGATACCATATTCTCTCCTTGAATGAGAATTTGAGACATACCTGCAAGGAGAATTAAGTTTTGATTTTTGGTACCCAAATTTTCTTGGGCCCTTTGGTGTTAGTTCCTTGAGAGTGTGTTCCTTTAGAAACCCAAGCCTTCTTGACAAAATTATTTGACAGATTTCTACGTGAGCAGTGTGTGGCAATGTGCGCATGCTTATAGTAATGAAAACAAGTGGCATTTGTATGATTAGATGATGTTTTGACAAAAATATTACTTAAGAACTTTTGTTTCTTCTTGGGTTTATACCCAATCTTAACTTTGTCAAAAACACATTTTTGCATACCAAAAAGTTTGTCTAAGTTGTTCTTTCCTTGAGTGAACTTGTAAACTATTTTTGTAAGGTCCTCAACCTTTTCACTCAAAACTTTATTTTTATCTTCAAAACAGAAACTTATTTTGATAAAACAGATTTTTCATTTTTTAAGATTTCAATTTCAGTTGATAAGGAAAGAATTAACTTTTTCAAAATAGAATTCTTTACACCCATTTTTCTCAACTCATCATGCAAATCTTCAAATGCACTTCGCAATTCATCTAAAGAAAAAGGATCATGGATTACCTCATCATCTTCTCTAGCCATAAAGCATAAATTTGCTACTCCATTTTCTTCTTTTTCATTTTCAGAACTGCTGTCATCACTCTCACCCCATGCAGCAATCATGGCTTTCTTGAAGCCCTTTTTGAATTGCTTTTTGAGCTGAGGACATCCAGCTTTGACGTGCCCAGACTTTTTACACTCATAGCAAATGATTTCTTCTTTCTTGAAGTCGCTTTTGAATTTACTTGAGTCGCCTTTGAATTTGGTAGGCTCACCTCGGTATCCTTCTTTCTTGAATAACTTTCTTCCTCCTTATTTCTTATTTCTAAGAAACCTCTTGAATTTCATTGAGATGAGAGCTAAGTCTTCATTCTATCACTTGAGGAGTCTTCCTCGGATTCTTCGTCATGAGTTGAGGACTTGAAGACGATGCCTTTCTTCTTTTTGTTATCTTCTTCATCGTCCATCTTGATGTTCATCTCATGGATCATGAGAGAACCAAAAAATTCTTCTAAGGTGAGTGTGTTGAGGTCTTTAGCTTCTTGAATGGTCGTCACCTTAACTTCCCAACTCTTTAGCATACACCTCAAAATTTTTCTTACCATTTCTGCATTAGTATAAATCTTGTCAAGAAATTTTAGTCCATTAATAATATCAGTGAAGCAAGTAAACATATCAGAAAATTGTTTCATCATGCTTCGTTTTAAATAATTCATAGTTATGTACAAACAGACTGATTTTTTACTCTTTCACTTGTTTGTACCCTCATGAGTAACTTTGATTCTATCCCATATTTCTTTTACGGTGTCACATGTAGAGATCCTATTGAACTCATTAGGATCAAGTGAGCAATACAGGAGATTCATAACTTTAGCATTCTTTTGAATTTTTTTTATATCGTTTTCAATCCATTCAGCCTCAGGTTTAGGGACGTCAGCCCCTTCAACAGTTTTGGTGGGTCTTTTGGGTCCACTAATAATAAACAACCAAAGGTCATAGTCTACGGTTTGAATGTAAATTCTCATTCTAGCCTTCCAATAATTATAGTTTGTTCCATTGAAC
>JAULJZ010010132.1:0-16490 GCA_032270985.1 Heliamphora pulchella | reverse complement strand
AATATATTTTTCACTTTAAAAGAGATTAATACTAATAATAATAACATGATAAGATATTAAAATAATAATATTGATTATTGACTAGAATTAAAAATAAAAAAAATTAAAAATACAAGTAAAAAATTAAAAAAAAGTATAATATTTTTGTATTTTAATTCTATTATATTGTTAAAAAATAAAATTTATAGAAATATTTATATATTAAATATATTTAATTTATTTAATCGGGACAAGACGGGAGAAAACAAGATGGAGATTGCAAATACCGTCCCTTACTCGTTATCTAACAAGTATGAAAAAAAACCCGCACAAAACGGAATAAGAGAAGCGAGGGCAAAAACGGATAAAATTACCATCCCTAAAAATAAATAAGTGAAATCAGATTCTACAACATATAAATACACTAGTATATAAAGCGAACCTTTTATTTGGTGTAAATCAAAAAATACAGCCAACTCACACTTTTAAAATGCCAAAAATAACCTTCAACTGCTCAGGGGGCCATATGTAAACCGTCGACCGATACCTTCCTCTAAAACAGTGTGATGAAAAGAATGTAAATCGTCGGAAACCTCCATCTTCAAAATACAAGTTTGGTCCTATGATGCCCGGCTAGAAGTTAAAGAGGGAAAGGGGTTGTTCCCTCTTTCAAGACCTACCGAGGCGTGAAGAGAGAGAAGGAGAGTAAATTCAAGCCTACAATTCTTCTTTTGCCATTTTTCAGTGGAGTGGGAGAGAGAGGGAGTTGGCAACATACATCCAACGGCAGCAGAGTCATGAGAGTCATAGGTAGCTAAGAGTGAATTGTTCGATCGACGAATCAATCAAAGTGTTGGAGAGAGAAACAGCGACGAGAGAGAGAAACAACGGCACTGAGTAAAAAAAGTGGCATCGACGAGAGAGAAATCCCACTTAGAGAGGGATTCTCCGGTTGTATGGGTGAAGGATATCTAAGGAGTTTTACACGAAGGAGGGCATGCGGTAACAAGAATAGAGGGGGAGCAAAAGATATAGGTACGTGGAGGTGAAAGAATTAGAAGACAGTCCAATAGCATAATCGTACGTAAGCATTAAGAGTTCGAATAATTTTAGGACTCCGAGATTAGTCGGGATTCGAACATCCAATTATAGAATTATTCAATATCAAATTTCAAATCTAGCCAAACATACATATTTTGTTTCTTTTTAAAATGATGGAAAAAACCATAATGAAACAAATTTATCAATTGGTGAGAGCAACTGGTTAATTGTTTTGTGAAATTAACTCACAGTGAAATCAAATTCTACAACTGTAAAATTACAATAAAATCAAAATTAACTCACAGTGAAATCCTCCTTACTATCATCTTCTCCCATCCAGATTCTGACTCGATCTCGTCCCAATTGAATCACGAGTCCGTTGCGATTCTATCCATGCTTTCGCTTTCCAAATCGAAGTGCGCGTTCTTAGCTTTAGATCCTGATCCAAGCATCCAATATCAAAAAATACCATGGAAGGAAGAGAGAGAGTGTGAGAGAGCGGGTATACTTGGTTTGGGAGAGAGAGAAGAGAAAGAGAGAGAGAGAGAGAGGGGTTAATTATAGAACTACATTTAAAATTTAAAATTTAAATTATTATAGAAAAAAGAGAAGTTAATTAGGAAACTATATTTAAAATTTAAAATTTAAAACTAAAACTATTATAGAAGAGAGAGAGAGAGTTATGAAACTACATTTAAAATTTAAAATTAAAACTATTATAGAAGTATATTTAGGAAATGAAAATGTGTAATTAGCTTCAGAAACGAAATATTTAGATTTTTTTTTATAATAGTATAAGTACTAGCAATGGCACCCGCATCGTGCATGGGGATAAAACTTGCCAGTTATTTGCAGTTAAGAGATAATTTTAGAAATAAAACTTGGTAATTATTTGCAGTTAAAGGATAATTTTAAAAACTTAAAAATTTAGTTGGCTTCAAGGATGTTCCCTTTAAATACTAGTATTTGTGTCTACGCGATGCGTGTGCAATATTAGTTATTATATGAAAATATATATAAAAAAGCTCACATAATAAAAATAATTACAAAATAAGTTATAAAAATAATAGGTATTAATTATAAATTATGGGAATTCAAGTAATAAAATTTCAAAATTAATGAAAAAACGGTAAAGAGGGAAAAGAGTAGGAACTTATATATGGACCGACTTTTATAAATTTTAAAAATTTAAAATTCAAACTATTATAAGAGCATATTTGGGGAAAAAAATATCTAATCGGCTTCAAGAAATTAAACTTTTGGATTGCCTTTTAAAAATAGTATAGATAATAGTATAATAGTACTAGTCTCTTGGACACACACAATGCATATACAATTTGAATGAATTTAAAGTATAAAATATTATTTTTTTGATCGGCGTATAAAATATCATTTTTTCTAATACATTACCTATAATAATTTCTAATAACAAATACCAATTTTTCATATAATCTTGAATCGCGTTCTTAGACAACCCCAATTACTTATAGTACGCTATGTTTTCGCTCTTCTTCAGCGCCCTCCTAAATATCTTCTTATTTAATTATTTCTCTCACTAACCCAATATCTCTTCTTATTGAAACGCTAATCACAAATTTTCTTCAATATGTAATCAAAATTTACATATGTAATATGTAAACAATTCGAGAGATATAATTACAGAAGGTAGACTCAGAAATCATAGTAGAGAAAAGACGTCTTGCGATCAATATCTTAGATGATTTTTCTCGAACGAAGGAAACAGTGTCTAAGAAAAATCTCTCTCTCTCTCTCTATGTTGCAAAGACTTGTGCAACCGAATACTTTTATCTTGGATAACTGGACGTAGAAATGTACTGTGTTTTTATATTTTAATCTTAACAGATAAAGGATGGAAGGTTAAATATTTAGTAAATAATGAATTTTTTTTGAGTAACTTCATAAATAGAAAAATGTGAGTAGGCTTCATTCACACTAAATGAAGCGTTTATATATAATAATAGTATAAATAGATAAGGTGTTGTCAGTGATATTTTGATGGTCATTTTATAACTAGTTGAGAAACCAATATGATCCAATTATTAGACAAAGAGCAGTTCAACCCATTTTATGATTATTCGGTATTTATGATTCGATTTTTACTTCAGGATTTTCCCATTTAAAAGGGTATTTGGGGCTTATTTTGAAGTTTGCATAAGTGTCATGGATAACCTGCGATGCATAGAGGCGTATCAACTAAATAATATTAACATCAAAACTCAGCCTATTTAAAATTTGAGATGCTCTCTCTAATACAAATACAGATAAAAAGAAAGCAATTTCTAAAATTATCATACATAAACAACTGAGTTTTCTTAAGACTTATATTTATTATTTATAAGAATAATTAGTCATAAATTCAATTATTAATCCTTATAGTGCATTTAGTCAATTTAATTTTTCTTTAACTTCTTATATTTATTGTTTTAAAAGTTTTAAAGCTCAAGATCTTCTAATTTAATGCTTGGCAATTTTATAAACAAAATCACTCTTATTGCTCACATGACAAACCTTCGTCATGTTATCACCATTTATCAACTTCAATAGCTTCCAACGACTTCTTCCAACCACCGTTGTCGACCATTTCCTAACGACTTTCCTACAATCATTTTTTTCGTTGACTCTCCAATGATGATTTCTGACGATTTTTCAGCGATGTCCAGCCGTCCTCCTCTAAGTTTTCTAGCAACTTTTCTAACGACCCCCAATACAGATAAATTTCACTGTTAACTGCATTCCAACAGTGAAATTTATTTTAGTTCACTTATTTCTAAATGTAAACAGATAAAATTATTTCTGATTTTATTATAAGTGATCAAACACTAAAGATAAAACTTGCAGTTCATTGTATTCGAATAGTAAAATTTATTTATATTCAATTATTTTTTGGTGCAATTGGAAAGGCATCAATTTCAATGCTTTTTCGACAACTTTCGACCACGAAGTCCGCCGACTTCTAGCGACCAACTCTAGCGTTGATCGCCGAAAATTGTCGTCGAAAGTTCAAAGTTGATCATTAGAAATCGCCGCCGAAAATCATCGCTGAAGTTGATCATTAGAAATCGTCACCAAAAATCATTGCCGAGTTGATCGTAGGAAATCGTCGCCAAAAATCATCACCAGAGGTCGCCAGAGCTAGTCACCAAAGCTTGTCGATGATCATCAGACTTGATCACCAGAGCTCACATGCGGTCACCAAAGGTAAAGGTCGGAGTGATGGGGACGTTGAGATGGAGGTATAATGTATTAAGGTGAATGAATGAGTATTTAGAGTGATAGGAGTATTTTGGTCCAATTTAACCTAATGAATTTTAAGAGTCAAAGTTTATTTTGTTGGACCTAATATTGTATGAAATATTAATTATATACCTTATACCAAAAGCACATTATTTATAACTTGCGAAGCCCTAATTATAATAGGAAATAAAAAAGAAAATAAAATACTTGCTAGCAATGCAAAAATAGAAGAAAATAAAAAAATTACAAAAAATGAAAAGTTAAGAGTTTGGCTCAAATTTGAAAACTATAATAAAAAATATGATGGTAGGAAAAAAAAACTAGTCTCAAACGAATTTGGCAAGGTCAAATAATTAGTAAAACAAAATTTTTCTAGAATAGAAAAAAATTGCAATTTTTGAGGCTTAAACAATGAATTTTGGCCGAAAATCGGCTTAGGCCATAGCATAGTGGCGAGTCTTGTTTCTCGGGTCATTTTCAATCGAACTTGGGTCTTTGGAGACTAATCCGCCTATGTCGGACTGTACCTCTATTGTCATCTTTTTGCTTTCTTATAATGACAATCGTTCATTAGCAAAGAAAAAACCTATAAGCTCTTCAATACCTCTCGTTGTATTCTCATCTTTTATTGTAATTCTTCCATCTGTAATCATATGTGAATGTTAAATTTAATTCAATCGAATTACATAAATACTGTGTCGTGTTTTGATTTTCAACATTTTTTACTTTTGATTTATTTTTTCCATCGCAAACATAAATTTATTGAGCCGAGTTTAAAAAAAAATTAATGAGCTTATAAAAATTAGTGTTTGATTTTACAGGTGATCTATGTCAAACCTGGAAGTGAAGCTGACCTTGACTCTTTAATACAAGACACAATACGACTTGCTACCTCAGTAAAAGTAGGAATGATTTTGAATTAAAGTATCATGATATCAATTAAGTCAAACCCTTCTTCCGAATTCACTAATCATTTGCTCTCTATCTGCAGGAGACTTGCTCAGAGTCCTGCCAAAGATCTCAACCTAAGATGCAAAGTAAGGCTAGTGTGTTTGTGTTTGTGTGCGTGTATTTGCTAGGAAATTACACTTTATTTCTTGGTTTGGCTCTAAAATGCACGACGCTTAGAATATTTCCAATACTATTCTTTAAATTAGTTAGCCAAAGTATATAAAAAAAATATACAATTTCTATTTTAACTAACTATTTTTTCATATATACACTCCAACACTACTCTCTATTTTTACTACTCATTTAAACTAAGGCATCTCCAATAGGCTCTCTAT
The DNA here is from genome assembly GCA_032270985.1 of Heliamphora pulchella. Taxonomy (NCBI): domain Eukaryota; kingdom Viridiplantae; phylum Streptophyta; class Magnoliopsida; order Ericales; family Sarraceniaceae; genus Heliamphora; species Heliamphora pulchella. The sequence goes on along the minus strand of JAULJZ010010132.1, from coordinate 10,929 downwards.
ATGAGGCATGCTGGCTAAAGTAGCAAGTCTAACTCATTTTTACCATCTCCAACAGGTCTTTTATATAACTAGCTATTATAGAAAAAGTTTTTTCTGATAGCTATATTTATTTTTTCTGTAATAGTTAGTCGGATAAAAGACCTATTTGATATGGTAAAAATGAGTTAGGTTAGCTACTTTAGCCAATATGCCTCCTATAAGGAACTTATTGGAGATGCTCTTATGTTTCAAAAGTAAACACATAACGAGAGCTTTTAAATACACACATATTACGTACAACTCAGTACATCTACCAGATGCATTGTAATACTTAGAATGATGCATAAATATTTGTACTAGTAAATATACTCAGGAGCAATGTGCATGTATTCAGAAACTCCCATACATAACTCTTGGGGTTTGGCCTAAGTATATACATATTCCACGTCTAAAACTTGACTCGCGGGATCGCATTAATTACCAGTATTCCCAGCGACTAGAAGGAGTCATCGCGATCTATACGAGGGCGGTCATACCAGCTCAAGTAATGCTGATAATTAGAATTATTCGAAGAGGTCGAACTGCTGATGTTACTAGTAGCTCGGCTGGCTAAAATCGGTAATCTTAACGGGAGGATGTAACGCATTGGCCACCTACCTCATGGCTGGACTCAAGCTACCCCAACAGCCAGGACCCGAGCCATTGGGATCCTCAGCAAATTGGATGTTTAATATTGATGGTCGAAGGACAGATAATACTCTATAGCACAGACTATGAAGCATGGCCCTGGCCACAAATGAAGACATTCCGCAATACAGACTGTAAAGTATAGCACAGACTATGACAGTAACTCTGACTACTTAACAATATTACCATGGCATAGACCATGAAGACATCACAGACTATATTATTATCACGACACAGGTCGTGAAGACAACATAGGCTCTATAGCTCTGACTACCTAATTACCATGATATAGCACAGACTATATGGCTAAACACAGACTGAGTGAAGGCAAGCATATATAGCAAAGACTATATCAGTGTAAATTTCTTTAAGAATCGAAAGATTATCCTAGAGACAATGAAGATAATGGCAGTATAATTCTGCATAGAACGTTGGGAGACATGTGGCTTGGTGGCTAAGGAAAGGATTTGTTGTACCATGGGACCCATCCACTCGAGTCACTCGAGTAACTCCCGAGTCACTCGACCCGAGTAGGTCGGGTACTTACCCGAACGGGTCGGGTGCTGGGACACCCATTGGTCGACCTAGTTGAGTTGGAGTAAAATACTACCTGATTAATTTTCGAGATAGAATCCCTTGATTCCCCAAGATTAACTTTTATGATCTAATTATATCTCCTAGAAAGTTCTATTCTAATCCTAACAAAACTCCTCTGAGGATTATAAATAGGAGGGATAGTCATGCTTCCAGAGAGAATCAGATTTTGAGAGCCTGATACACTGTTCATACTGTCAATACTCCATACTCAATTAGCCTTCTCCTTCACCCAACCTGATCTCTCTCCGTTCTGTGTTTTCTGACTACTTTGCATATTTCACCTCTCCATAATTATTTATTTATTTATTTATTCATTCATTCTAAAAGAACCCTACATTATTTGGCGATTCTACTAGGGAGGTGAGTCTGTGAATGGTTAGTACTCGGAGCGGACTACACACAACACTAAAAGTAGCCATGTTAAAAATTCATTCTAATAGCGACGACCATAATGATGCACTTGGGGCAGAACAGCAGGTGAATCCAAGCAACAACCATGATAATTTGTTCCTAGACACGCTATAGGCTATCTAGGATGGCCAGACCAACATCCTAAATGCAATAACGGGGATGAAAAATTCACTCTTAGCCATAGTAACAAGCGCCGACCAAGTAGACGAACCAGTTGAGAGGGTACTAGCAAAAGAGGTACCCGCAAATCCACAGGTGACCCTGGTGAGTCAACAATAGCCTATAAAACAACTCATGCCCCATGTATAGGTGACCCCAATGACAACGCAGGGTCCTGTTAATCCGGAGCCCTTCCCACCAGAGACGCAGGCCCGATTTGCTACTATCACAGACGTCCAAGCGATGTTCCAGTAGGAGAGAACAAAAAGACAGCTGCCATCCTTGCTAGACTCGGACATCCAGCTGCTTTTTCTATTATACCTGTTAAGGGTGCCTTACCCCAAGGGATATACGGCCCCAAAGTTCATGAAATTTGACGAAAAGAAGAGGAATGCCAGGGAACACATGATAAGGTTTGTAAAGACACTAGGGGCCTATGGTGGGGACCACATACTTTGCCTGCGCGAGTTCTCCAAGTCCTTGATAGATAGGGCCTACATTTGGTACGTTAACCTCCCATAGGCTCAGTTATCACTTGGGAAGACATGGTCAATAAGTTCCACACAAAGTTCTTCTAAGTTCATGAGAAGGTTACGACATTCACCCTGGTGAGGGAGATAAAGAGGTTGGGGGATGATTTGCTCGAGTATGTAAAGAGTTTCTAGGACTTAGCTATTGAATGCCATGACCCTGTCAGCGAGACCCACCTAGTGTAGATGTGTGTACAAGGAATCCTACGAGAATACAGAGCACATCTACGTTCTCAGCTTTGATTGAGGTAGCTTGAAACCTCCGAAATACAATCAAACTGCCTACCAAGCTGGTCTCCTTTTGCAGCGATAGGGCCCAGGCCTCCACAGCTGCTAGTGGATAGAAAAGAGAAAGAGGAGATAATCAAAATAAAAGATGGTGAGACAATGATTCACCGCCATACCCTTGCAGTATTGAGATGGTAAAGAAGTTAGCCAAAGAATGGGTAGCTGATAAGAAGCTGACGCTTCTACTGGTGGAAACTCTTCCATCCAAGAAGGATAGAGAGGGGCCGAATTACTATGTCTATCATTAGACCACCTCGCACTCCACAGAGAGGTGCTTCATACTAAAGAGGATTTTTCAGAAGAAAGGTGGCCGAGAAGAAGCTAAGGTTCACAGATGAAGAAGACAACGATGTTAGAAATAGACCGTTTCTCGAGCATGATAGGGAGGTTAATATGATGACGGGAGATGACAAGGTACACGAAGTAGCAGATTATAAGGGCGTACAGGATCTAGTCAAAGCCCTGCAAGAATCATGTAAATTCAAACAGTTTTATGACCAGCTCAAATTCATGGCCAAGACGCAAAGGGAGGTAACTGAGGCAATCATGCGCGTAGCGAAGGCAATGACTCGAGTTGTACAACCTTAGAAGGAGTACTTCGAAAGGTAGGCACAAACTCCTCCAACGCAATAGTGTTCACTGATTGCGACTGAAGGTACCCCTTCCCTCATATCGACTTCTATATATTACTGGTGTTATAAAAGAGTATTATTTAGGCGTATATTCTTGGATAGTGGGGCATTGATTAATATCATGCCCAGGAAAACATTCGAAAGAACAGGAATCTCAGAGGATAATTGATAACGCTATTTTCTTCGAGGAGCTGTTAGAAAGCAAGTCGATAATTGATAAGGCGGGATCAGTGAAGATACCGAAATGGAAAAACTTGAACAAAGGAAGAGTAGAGACGGGATCAACTAGCAAAACAAGAGGACCAAAGTCAGAACCACCGACAAAACTTGTGAAAGTTAGAGAAGGATGAAAGTTAGTATATTATTTCTGATGGTGGACAGGGTTAGTCGCCGCCTCACAGGCAACTAACCCTGACACAACGGAGGTCATCCTACCGCAGCTAGCACCCAACTGCATGTAGGACGACCCTCAACCCCAGCAAAAGCCGCTAGAAGAGGTCAACTTGGGCACAGACGGTCAGTCATTGAAGCCAGTGTACATCTACCTGACGTTAGCAACGGAGTTCAAGCATAGCCTGGTTGAGCTGTTGAGGCAATATTCTGATGTATTTGCATAGAACTATGAGGAGATGCTAGGGCTGGACGAAGATTTGGTAACACACCACCTGGATGTACTCCCAGATGCTCGGCCAGTGAAGCAAGCAGCTCGAAAGTACCATCCCGTGCTAGAAGGGAAGATCAAAGTAAAGATTGAGAAGCTACAGAAGTCCAAGTTCATAAAGCCTATACAGTACCCGACCTAGCTGGCAAACATCGTACCAATAAAAAAGAAGAATGGGCAGATTAAAATATGCGTTGAGTTCAAAGATTTGATCAAAGCATGTCCAAAGGACGAATATCCCCTCCCACAAATTGACACATTGATAGACACCACCTCGGGCCATGAAATTTTCTCCTTTATGGATAGATTCAGTGGCTATAACCAGATCAGGATGTCAACAGGTGATGCAGAGAAAATAGCGTTGCGAACACCAGTTGGTAATTTCCATTACACTGTCATGCCGTTTTGATTGAAGATTGCTGAAGCAACATATCTGCGGGCTATAGTAGCAGTGTTTCATGATATGTTGCACCAAACAGTCAAAGATTATGTGGATGACTTAGTGGTAAAATCGAAGAAGCAGCAAGACCATGTGATCGACTTAGAGGCTATATGCAAAAGGTGCATGAAGTTTAAAATGAGGATGAACCCGTTTAAGTGTGCGTTCGGAGTAACAATAAGGAAATTTTTGGGATATTTGGACCATTGGCATGGAATAGAGGCAGACAGCGAGAAGATTAAATCCATAATGGGGATGCCCTCCCATGGTCTTAAAAATCGCTAAAAGGATTCCTGAGAAAGATCTCCTACATATGATGCTTCATCCCAAAATTAATAGAGATGACCTTCCCTTTTTTCGAGTTGCTCAAGGGTAACATGACGTTCGAATGGACAGAAGAGCACCAGCAGGCTTCTGACAGAGTCAAGAAAGCTTTAACTTTTCCTCACACCATGATCACACCACAACCTGGGAAACCACTCATACTATACTTTACATCCATGACAAGGTCTATTGGAGCCTTACTAGTACAAGAAGCTAAAGGTATTGAGCGACCGATATACTACATGAGCAGGAAGACAAGAGGACCAGAGGAGAGGTACACTCCGTTCGAGAGACATTATCTGGCATTAGTATTCACGACACAAAAATTGAGACATTATTTCCTGGCCCATCAGATCAAGGTAGTGACCAAGTGTGACCCAATCAGGTTCCTATTCAGTAAACCAGCACTAACTGGCCGAGCATCCCTATGGATGCTAGCTCTGGCTAAGTTTGACATTATTTGCACAACACCCAGAGCAATCAGGTGTCAAGATCTAGCTGAGTTGCTCGCACAATTCCTCGAGAAAATCATCGAGCCAATAAGTGAGGAGCTACCAGGACACGTGTGTAACACTATGTTCACGAAAAGATCAAACGAGTGGTGGGTCCTACAGTTTGATGGTGCCACAGCAAGGAGTACAGGAGGAGCAGGAGCGGTTCTGACCCATCGAGAGTCAAGCAGGAGAATTGAGTTGGCTTATAAACTATAGTTCAACTGCTCGAACAATGAAGCCGAGTATGAGGCACTTATCATGGGATTACTAGTGGCAAAGCGAATGAGAGTTAGGCGGTTGAAAATCTTGGGAGATTTAAGCCTAGTGGTGAAGCAGTTGACAAGAGAGTTTGGGTTAAAAGAGGCTGCCTTGGCAACATTCAGAACGATGGTGCAGAGACAACTCGAGAAGTTCAAGGAAGTGAGGTTTGAGCATGTACCATGGTCAGCCAATAGGCTGCCTGATACATTAACCACGCTGTGGGCAAAATTGCCATTATCAGATGACGCGACGACTATCACTATGAGAAGGAAACATGAGCCGGCTACCCTCATGGGGCTGTACCCAAGCCAACCTGGGGAAGATTGGCTATCCCTCATTGCCACTCAGTTACATACTGGCCAAGGAGTAGTCCTTATGGCCGAACTGGCCCGATTTACACTGATTAAGGGAGAGCTCTATCACCGGACAACAGGAGGGATACTAGCCCAGTGCATAGACAAGGAGGAAGCTAGGATGAGGCTACACCACATCTATGAGCAGACTTGCGGGGAAGTCGATATGAGCCTGTACAGGATAATCCAGAGACAAGGATATTACTAGCCAGAGATGTCGAGGGATGCTACTCGACTACAAGGGGAGTGTGTGCGCTATCAGGCTGCAACCGTCGGGGAAGAATGCTCATTTAATGAAATCACGACTAACTAGAGGGCCCCGTATGTGGAATACTTACGAGAGAAAATGCTTCCACTAGACCCAATGTTAGCATCTCGGATCAAGAAGCAGTCAGCAAGGTTCTTTATTGAGCAAGACCAAGTGTTCTAAAGAAACATGGATGGAGACCCATTGCGCTATGTAACACATGAAGAGGTGGACGAGCTACTAGAAGCTGCCCACCAAGGGGAACACTAGGGAGGAACTCGATTGTATGAGCAACTATTGCATCTAGGGTATTACTGGCATGAAAGAGGACATGAAAAAGTATGTCAAAAGATGCCAAGCTTGCCAGAAGCATGGAGATATGATATATGTCCCAGCAGTATATTTACACATCCTAAGGACTCCTTAACCTTTTCACACATGGGCCATAGACCTTATCGATCCAATACACACTCGGGTGAGAGGGCATCAGTGGATATTGGCAGCAACAGAAGTATTCACCAAGTGGGTCAGAGCAATACCGATGAAGAAAGCTGTGGCAGATGCAGTAGCCAACTTCATTAGAGAACACGTCATATACAGGTTTGGGGTCCCTCGAGTTATACTATCACATAATGGTACGCCTTTTGTCAACAAGCAAGTCCCGAAGTTACTCGACTCTAACCAGATCAAGCAACACAAGTCATCGCCTTACTACTCTAAGGGGAACTGGCAAGCTGAGGCAACGAACAAGACTTTATTCAAAATATTGAGAAAGATGATGGAAGAAAATAGGAAAGCATGGCTAGATCACCTTTCGGTAGCGCTATGGGCTTACTGAACTGCATAGAGACCCTCTACCTCAGCCTCACCCTACTCACTAGTGTGTGGGTCAAAAGCCATACTACCGGCCGAATTGGCAGTACCTTCAGCTAGGATGGCTTTTGCTGTAGGATAGAACCCACACCATCGACTGATGGACCTAGAAGCAATTGAGGAAAGAAGGCACAAAGCGAGTCACAAGATGGAAAAGACACAACAAGCAAGAACAAATGCATACAATAAAAGGGTGCAGAGGCGAGAATTCAAAGAGGGGGGCTTAGTGTGGAAGCTAGCAAATTCAATCATAAGAGGCTTACCAATGCCTAAATTCACTCCTAAGTGGGTAGGACCATTTAGAGTTACGCAAGACAGTACCAGTGGTTATTACAAGTTAGTTAGAGTCAGCGACGATTTCAAAACCGGCTATGTTAATGTTAAATTCATAAAAAAGTATTACGCATAGGGACATAAGGTCAATAGAACAACGCAATAAAAGTATTTCTTTCAGTCTACATAATACGAGCAAACAGATTTTTTTTTTAAAAAGAGAGCTACACTAAGCCCTTCAAGGCTTTGTCATCCGAACACATTTATGAAAGAGCAGGATCATCAGCAGGAACTTGAGCTTGTTCCACCTCCAACTCCCGCTAAGCACTAGCAAAGTCTAATTCTACAGTCTCTAGAGAAACCTTCAAGTTCTTAATCCATTGAGCTACCAAGTTAACAGAAAATTTCTTCTCGCGCACCCGAGCTAGAGACTCAAAACAACGCAGTATAGAGCGAATCAGCTCAAGCCTTGCACGCAGCCGCGAAAGGTTCAATTTCACTAGCTCTGGATCATAAAGTGTGTTGCAAGCTACATCCAGGGTGGCATGATCTAACTCCCTGATAGAGAAGTCTGAAAGTTGCTGAATCAAAAAGCTCAGCAATTGGAGATTAAAGCGCAGTAGGCCAGGACTCCTTAGACCGAAGCCTGAGAAAGTCGTAGGGGTGATGAGCATGAATCGCTTCCAGAATCTTTAAATCCTCCAGATTAACCTTATGCCTGAGGAAGGAAGCATGAGCCTGGTCTGCCTGTCTAGATCCTCCCACAGGGTCCTATTCAGGCAGGAAGATGGCCCCAACTACGGTCTCGACCCCTACTCTCGGCTCTATAACAACAGTATTAGGGATTTTCTCACCCAAATTAAGTTCTTCTGTACCTGAGTGCCCCACGGACTCCCCTCCGGCATAAGATTCCTCCACCTCATGGAGCTAAAAGTTAAGTAAGGAATCTGTGCCGGCAGGGACAACCATCTAAGCTGCTTGTCCCACCTCCGTCTCGGTACCATGTTGGGGGCCCAATTTCGCAATTGCTTCATCAATCGAGGTATCGAAGCCCAAATTGGGAAGGGGAGGGACTTCCTCGGGGAATGACGACGGGGGAGCAGAACTCCCTTTCCCAAGAGAATTAGCAGAGCCCACCTGCTCTTCAGCGATCTCGACCAATGGGACAGTCATATACCTCCAACGAGTAGCTGCCAGTTGTGAAATAGGAATATTATCTTCTTACTCATCCTTCTGACTCGGAAAGTTAGGAATAGTATAATGATGGTGAGAAGTTTCTGGCAAGCCTTAAGTAATTAAGCATGAACAGATCAGGCAAAAGAGAAGAAAAAGAAGGAGAAGGGGCAGAGTAAAAGCATGTGAGGCCATATAAAGAAAAGGGAAGAATCAGAACAATACCTGGTGAAGACTTTTCAATGAGTGACTACCCCCTGCTCCTTCTTGGACTAGCGCGCGGGCAGCATCCACGGCCACATCCTGAAGGGGTTCCTCAGCATGCCTAGCTGCCTGTGCCATGGAATGGGTGATGTGCACTTCGACGGCCTGGAGAGGAGTGGCAATAATAACATTCGGTAGATGGGGATTGGTGGCAGTAGCATCCGAAACTGCGAACTTGCTCCAGGTAAAACTAGTATGTTTCTTGCTCAGAAAACGGCAAGTAGTAATAGACTTAAGCAGAGGGTGAGCAATGGCTACTGTCGGCTCTGTGGAAGAAAAATGTGAAATGGAGTCGAGATTTCTTCTCCAGTATGAAGAATAACCGAGAGTACATCAACCGATTTGACCACGAGAAGGGAGTTCAACTAATGGCAAGAGGAAAGGTATAATGATGTTCCCAAGTAAGAAGGCTTCATAGTTATCAACATAAGAACAAGGCTAAAGAAAATGAACAGGTGTCCCCTGGTCGAAGCCAAATTGCCGTAGCACACGGTCAAGTCGATAAACCAAGACACCTGTGCCATGCTCGGTAATGTAAGGTGAGAAGCTAGGGATTAACATAGATAAGACAATCAGATGAGAATTATTCAATGAGGTGGCTGTCTCGAGTTGCAAATTTTGAGGTGAATCAATTAAAGTACCAATGGGGAAAGACTATCCCAGTCGGCACAAAGGATTAGTAGATTGTCATTAGCAATCTCTTCAGTGACAATCTGGCCATCGGCGTTAGTAACTCGGATTCTCCTGGTATGGGTAAAGGAAAGAGGATGAGGCACAAAGCCAAGAAAAAGCTCATATAAAACCACTTGGAGAAAAGTAGTAGCAACAAAGGTTGCGATTTCATATCTCCCAACGGAGTGCTCCATCTCAATCTTTATAAGGTCCAGACACCGATATAAGGTACCGAGAAAGAGAGGACCCAGAGGAACCAATTCTCCTCAGGCTAACTAGACGACCAGGGGAAAAACAAGTGGAGACACGCTGTCTGGTGGGCTCCCGGGAATAACAAAAGTTGACAAAAAGGGAGAGATAAAAGTAGCTAGGTAAATGTCAGTCTCAAAACCTTCTCCTGGAAATTCTACCTATTCATCCCCGTCGGTGTTCTTCGGTTGAATGTTCTTGAAGAAATAACGTATCCATGAAGCGTATGTATATTTGGTGAAAGAGCAGCGGTTCTCCAGGGGAGCTCCAGTGTCATTAAAGTGGTTGTCGTAGCTCGCAAAACGTGTTAAACAAGATCAAAACTGGGACACTACAGCACGATCGGAGGGTGTCAGTGCATTGGGATTGAAAATGACTCCCCTGCAGATATTAAGATGGAGGAGCACAGAGATCCTCGAGTGTGGGGGTCCACTCACCCCAAGGAGTAATGAATGTATGAGAGTCTATGCTCTAGTGGCTGTTGAGCACCTCCAAATTAGTAACGCTGTGTCGGACATGTAAGGTACGAGTCAGCATAACAGAAGGGAGAATACCAGCACATCCTCGCGGATAACCGATTCAACCCATTTTACCCAACCGGAGGTAGGGCGTACAGGGGTCTTAAATTGAAGATAAGAGTACGGATAGTCGCCCCTCTCAATCTATAGACGGATGACTGAGGAGGGAGTAATCATCTCTGCCTCTTCAGGAGTCGCTTCAGGAGGAGCAGGGGATGATAGACCTCGACCATGTTGGGAGTAAAAGAGCCCACCTGTGATATCCTGGTATCCCACATCGAAAAGGGAGATGGAGTTTCTGGGTTATAAAAGAAAAATCTTGGACCCTTATATTCAACGAGGCATTTTTCCAAGTGGTAGAGACCCTAGCAGAACTCCGCAGTTAAGCGTGCTTACGCTGAAGCAATGCAAGGATGGGTGACCCCTGGGAAAAACAAAACCGTGAGAGCTTTGCCCAAAGCAGACAATATCGTTGCTATGTGAAGGGTCGGGGTGTTACAAATGGTATCAGAGCCGACTCTCCTCATCTCCGAGTGGGCGGGTCGATAAGGACTGGCAGGCTATCAGAGCTGAAAGACTACTGCACGGGGACGTGCAGCCCTAAAGAGGGAGTTCCTGAGCTATAAAGAAAAAATCTTGGACCCTTACATTCAATGAGGCCTTTTCCTAAGTGGTAGAGACCCTAGCAGAACTCTGCAGTTAAGCGTACTTACGCTGTAACAATGCAAGGATGGGTTGTAACACCCCGCTCCTGCAAGACAGTAATCGTACACAAAGGGATAAGATCTCGCCGTAGACCGGCAACCCAAGAGATAGACAAGGAGTAAACTTACACAACCACAAAT
>JAULJZ010010111.1:0-16494 GCA_032270985.1 Heliamphora pulchella | reverse complement strand
GAAAAAGGTTCTTCCTCTGGACTGAAAGGCATGAAAAAGAAAAAGGTTCAGAAACAGAAGAACACAGTTTTTAGGGTAGTTAGTGGGCCACAGATTGATGTGAAAAAGTCAAAAGGAAGATGTTTTCACTACAACCAGACCCAACACTGAAAAAAACTATGTCCCGTATTTCTCAGAAGGCAGAACAAACATGGTAGTAATATAAAGAAGTATTCCCCACCACGAACGGTAGAGGGAACCAATTGACTACATCCTAATTGACTACACCTGGCACTTCACAGCAGAATGATGTAGCAGAAAGAAGGAATAGAACTCCTATGGAGATGGTAAGGTTAATGATGAGTTATTCAGGTTTACCAAATTTATTTTGGGGACTCGCTTTAGAGACAGCGACTTACGTTCTGAACGTAATACCTTCTAAGTCAATACTCTCATAGAATTGTGGACTTGGGCGTAAGCCTAGTTTGAAACACATTCGAATTTAGAGGTGTCCAGGACATGTGCTGTAAGGGAATGCGGGTAAGTTGGAACCGAGGACAGAAGTCTGTTTCTTTGTAGGGTATCCCAAGGGAGCGAATGGTGGTTTATTTTACAATTCCAAGGATCAAGAGGTCATTGTTAGCACTAATGCCCGATTCTTGGAAGAGGCTTATATTATGGATCACAAGCCCAATAGCAAAATTGTTCTGAAAGAAATAAGAAGAAATACCAGTAGAACGAAAGAGAAACCACAAGTCACTAATATTTTATTACCTCGTCGTAGTGGGAGAATTATTGGAACGAGTGCAAATTAAGAACAGGGTGCTGATACACAGAGTCCAGATTCTGTACAGCCTGTTATTGCTAGTACACAGACAAAGGTAGTGCCTCGTCGTAGTTGGAGGGTTATTCAACAACCTAATTGGTATAAATTCTTAGGAGAGTCGTATGACAAGATCCCGGCAGAACTGGATATCGAGTCCTGTAACTACAATGAAGTACTACAAGACAAAGATGCAGATCTTTAGAAAAGGGCTATAAATTCAGAGATGGAATCTATGTATTCCAATCAGGTTTGAAAACTTATAGAACTATCGAAGGGATAAAACCCATTGGATGCAAGTGGATCTATAAGAAGAAGAGAGGAGTAGACGGGAATCTTGAAACCTTCAAAACTAGGCTTGTTGTTAAAGGGTTTATTTAGAAAGAAGGGATCGACTATGAGAAAACCTTTTCGTCAGTAGCCATGCTTAATAGGGATGGCAATTTCCTCCGCCCCGCCCCTGCCCCCGCCCCGTCCTCGCCCCGCTTTGTAGGGTTTTTCCCTCCACCGATAACTAACGAGGTGGGGACGGTATTTGCTCTCCCCGCTTCGTTTTTCCCAGCCCCACCCTCGATTACATAAAATAAATATTTTTAAAATATTAATATATGTATAAAAGATATATTTTATAAATATAATAAGTCTAAAATGTTAAAATATTATATTTATCCCTAATTTTTTTTATTTCTTATATTTTGTATATATAGTTATATTAATTCATCAACTATTATTTTTTATTTATTATATTATTTATTACTTTTATTAATATTACTCTTTTAAACTTTAAAAATCATACCCAAAATATCCCCGTAATCGCCCCATTTTCCACTACTTTTTTGATATTTTCTCCCGTCCCCTCCCTGACCAAATAGGGGACGGGGATGAGAAAACTAATCCCTGGCCCTATCCCGTCCCATTGCCATTCCTAATACTTAAGTCTATTCGGATTCTCTTATCTATTGCTGCACATTTCGATTACAAAATCTGGCAAATGGATATCGAGACAGCTTTCCTTAACAGAAGCCTTGACGAGTGTATCTATATGATACAACTAGACGGATTCATTGCAAAGGGCCAGGGGCACATGTTGTGTAAGCTTAAGAGATCCATTTATGGACTTAAGCAGGCATCGTGGTTTAATCAAATTATAAAGTCTAATAATTTTAATCAAAGTCTGGATGAGTCCTGTGTGTACAAGAAGTATAATGAAAGCGTGGTAATTTTCCTAGTACTTTATGTAGATGATATCTTGCTCAATAGAAATGATGTGGGGGCATTATCTACGATTAAAGTATGATTATCTGGGCAGTTCTATGTGAAGGACTTAGGAGAAGCCAGTTACATCCTTGAGAACTAGCTTGTGTGAGATCAAAAACAAAGGATGTCGGACTTATCACAAACAAAACATATCGATGATATCCTTACTCGTTTTAGCATGCAGAATTCCAAAAAAGAATTTCTCTCTTTCAGGCATAGAATCACTCTATTCAAGGATCAGTGTCCTAAGACATCTGATGAGATAGAGAAGATGAAGGCGGTTCCTTATGCTTCGGCAGTAGAAAGTCTCATGTATGTTATGTTTTGCACTAGACCCGACATCTGCTTTGTCGTTGGCATCGTTAGCATATATCAGTCTAACCCAAGGTAGGAGCATTAGACTGCAGTAAAGAATATAATCAAGTACCTGAAAAAGACTAAGGATTATATGTTGGTTTACCAGGCAGACAGTCTAGTACCTTTGGAGTACATAGACTTAGATTCTCAGTTTGATAGGGATTTCCGTAAGTCTACCTCAAGATATGTGTTTACCTTAGGAGGTAGAGCTATAAGCTGGAGGAGTATCAAGCAATCCTGCATTACTGATTCCACTATGGAGGTCGAGTATATGGCAACTTTTGAAGCAGCCAAGGAGACTATTTGGCTTAAGAACTTCCTGTTAGATCTAGATATGGTACCTTCAGTTCAGTTAGCTATTACACTTTATTGTGACAATAGCGGAGCGGTTTCAAACTCGAAAGAGCTAAAGGTCCATAAAAAAGGTAAGCACATTGAGTGTAAGTATCACATGATACGAGAAATTGTACAGAGATGTGATGTTATTGTGACCAAGATTGTATTAGGAGACAACATTGCAGATCTTTTTACAAAGAGTTTACCGACTAAGACGTTTGACAGTCATGTAGAGGACATGGGAGTCAGATGTATGCAGCATGATTTTGAGTATAAATGGGAGATTGTTAGGGTTAGTATACTGAAAATCATGTTTTTAGTATTTAATTTTATTTTAATAAAATTACTTTTTTCTATTTTATGAGAATTTTTATAAGCAATGTATGTATATTATTTCTTTGTTATGCATGGATGTCTAATATTCTATATAGTATTTAATCTGGTGTGTAAAGTACGATTTGCACACAGAAGATCAAATTTTAGATTTTTGTAGAATATAAGTATAGTTATCTTCACAGTTTAGATAAAAATGGACATACTATCAGTATGACTGTGGTACAGAGTTTTAGTAGGCCTGGCTTAGTTACGAAGAACAGACAATAGCGTCGTCTATTGTTTCGACTCTCTGTGTCAGTACACTTTGTGTGTATTGAATGGGACATTTTGGGTAATTAATTTTATATTGACTATATAAATTAATTCATATCCTAAAATTATTATGAATAGTACTTATCATTTTAATTCTGAAATAATTATTAATTTGCATATATTTAATATTAGTTATTTTGATTCATTAGATGGTGCAATCTTATATGGGTCTAAATTCTCAGTGAGTTGGATAGCGATATTATTTATATGACAAATATTAATTATTGACGGAATCCATATCCCGAATGATCAGGATTGATGATACCCCATTAAGGAAGCTTATAAGTTTTGACCGGGCCAAACCCTGTAGGCGGATTTGATTATCCGGTGGTCAAATAAGTTAAGCGGAAGGGCTTAAAGAATATCAAGATGTCAATTAAATTAAATTGTCAGTAATTAAATTTAATTGGCGAGTATCGAAAATCTTAACGTGGAGAGAAATAGTAAACATTTAATAATAGGAACTCAATGCAAAAAGGTTTTGAGATTATAAGTCAGAGTGCAATTATAGTTCTTTAGTGGTGTGAACTATAATTCAGTATTTTATGAAAATTACAGAAATTGCTATTGTCTTTCCATAATTGCAGAAATCGCTGGTAAGTGTCTGTGTTCCACTAGAAGTTTTTCTCATAATTACTTCCTAGGTCCCTGTTGTAGCCCTATATATATGCGGGTAGGCTGAACGAATTTTAGATATCATATCATATTTTGTCTTTCAAGACGAAAGATATCTGGGTTCTGCCGATACGAGTTCTCGATAGTCCGTAGCCCATACTACGTTTGAGAATCGCGTAAGGGATGATGGGAAGATTTAACAGGAGCTTCAACTCGGAATCAAATCGTAGTTGAAGAATCAATCGACAAAAGGTATTCTTCTAAATTAACTTTGGTTGCATGGGTTTTATTTTGATCGTTCAACTTCAAAAATTTTAACAGGAGCCCATTTCGGCGTTTGCCCGTCCAGTTAATTTTTACCAAAAATCGTTTGCTAAAATAATGATCTTGGTAGTATTGCCTCCAACACTGGTATCCCATTATATTGGGGGCCTACAACCTTAATACCAAGATATTGAATTTATTGGATCCTTACTCAGTTTCTGAAGCACACTAGAGAGCAGTATAATTGGAAAAATAGTTGAAGTGACGTTTTAAAAAATTTTCTTGGAGCAACCCTAAAGGTCGTACCCCTCCCAATATCGATCAAAGCATCAGCCAGACTAGTGGGATACAGGCTATTGGCCAAACAGGAGTTGCTAAAAAACCACCAGTAGCAGGGAAATCAAACAGAACCCCTGTGAGTGGAGGCGAATTACGTTGTTTTAAGTGCGGAGAACAAGGACATCGTGCATTCGATTGTAAAAAGAGAGATTGCTATGGAAAGGGGTTGTTTATAGATAACGAAGAGTTTGCCGTAGGCGAGGAAGACAGGATGCTTCAAGAGTCCAACTATGAACAGGTAGATGACAACCATGTGTTTGAAGAACCGGTCGTGGGGGATGATGGGCCTCTACTTGTGGTGCGATGAGTCTGCCTTGCCCCACAAGAAATGAAAGGAGAAGGGTGGCTGCACAATAATATCTTCCAGTCTACCTGCACTATTGAGGGAAAAGCATGTAGATTTGTGAAAGATTCAGGCAGTTGTGAGAATGTGATATCTGAGGAAGCAGTCAATAAATTAGGACTAGTCACAGAGCAACATCTTAGTCCTTACAAAATTTCTTAGCTTTAGAAGGGTAAAGAGATAAGAGTTTTACAGCGTTGTTTAGTTTCTCTTTCTATTGGTGCCAGCTATAAAGATAAAATATTGTGTGACATTGTTCAAATGGATGCTTGTCATATTTTGTTTGGCAGACCTTGGCAATTTGACAGGTGTGTGTTCTATGATGGAAGGAAGAATACTTATACTTTCCTATTCAAAAAAACCAAAATTGTACTCAATCCAAGCAGAGATGAAGCTCCAAGGCCAGTGGATGACAAAAACTCAAATCTTCTATCCATGCATCAAATTGTAAAAGAGAAAACTAAGACCAGAATGGTGTATTTATTGGTCGATAAGGAAAGCCTAACAATATCTAGTGTGCCAGAAGTTGTGACGGAGTTAATAAAAGAATTTCAGGATGTCTTTTCAATAGTGTTACTGCCAGGATTGCCACTGTTGACAGATATTCAACATTAGATTGATTTCATCCCAATTACCGCATGAGGAGCTTCGTCGGCCGATAGAGGAGTTACTTGAAAAAGGGTTATGTCAAGGAGAGCCTAAGTCCATGTGCAGTACCTGCATTATTGACACCGAAGAAAGATGGTTCGTGGCGAATGTGCGTGGATAGTCATAAAATTAATAAAATTACTGTGATTTACCGATTTCCCATTCCTAGGTTGAATAATTTGTTGGATCAACTATGTGGAGAAAACTGTCTTTAGTAAACTTGATTAGAAGAGTGGATATTATCAGATCCGGATCCGAGAAGGTGATGAATGGAAAATTGCTTTTAAAACTCGTGAAGGACTTTATGAGTGGCTAGTGATGCTATTCGGGTTATCTAACGCTCCCAGCACCTTCATGCGTTGATGAATTGATTATTTAGACCTTTTATTAGGAGGTTCATTGTTGTTTATTTTGATAATACTCTAGCTTATAGTGCTAAGCATGAACTACATCTCCAGCACATACGCCAAGTCCCCTCATTATTGCAGAAGTAGAAATTTTATGCGGCTGTGACCAAGTGCTCTTTTCTAGTTAGTACTATTTTCTTTTTTGGTTACATTATTTCTAGGGATGGAATTGCAGTAGACGAGTCAAAGGTTGAAGCAGTGCGTCAATGGCCATTGCCAAAGAATATTCATGAAGTGCGTAGTTTTCATGGGCTAGCCTCATTCTATAGGCGGTTCATTCTCAACTTCAGTAGCATCATAGTATTAATCATAAATTGCATGGGGGTTGCAAAGTTTTCTTGGTCGGAAACAGCAACAAAAGCCTTTCAGCAAATCAAGCATAAACTGACTATATCACCAGTATTGATTTTGTTAGATTTTTCTAAGCCTTTTTGAGTTGCATTGCGATACCTTAAAAGTGGGCATTGGTACTGTCTTGAGCTAAGAAGGACCACCAGTTGCCTACCTCAGTGAGAAGCTAAGCAGGTCCAAGAAGAATTGCAGCACTTATGACGTCGAGTTTTATGTCATTGTACAGGTTCTCAAATGGTTACTTTTGCAGTCAAACATATGTTTGGCGTATTGAACAAAGTAGTTGACGCTCTCAGTCATCGTGGTCTTTTACTCATCACGATACGGACCAAGGTAATTGGTTTTGAGTTATTTCGTGAGTTAATAGCTGACGATCCATATTTTACTAGTATTGTTAATGAAGTTTTAGCAGAAAAGCAGTCAGATTTTATTATCCATGATGGGTTTCTTTTTAAAGACAATCAGTTGTGTGTGCATGAGTCAAGCCTGCGGTTGAAAATCGTTAAGGAGTTACACGAGGAGGGACATGTGGAGTGCGATAAGACTTTACAACTAGTGGTCAATTCTTACTATTGGCCCTATATGCGCAAAGAAGTTGCTAAATTCATAAAAAGCTGCCATATTTGCTAAGGGTCGAAGGGAACTGCGACAAATGCAGGGTTGTACATGCCATTACCTGTTCCCAACCAATCGTGGACTGATATTAGCATGGATTTTGTCTTAGACCTCCCACATACACAATGAGGCTGTGATTTTATTTTTGTAGTCGTGGACAAATTTTTCAAAATGGTGCATTTTATAGCTTGCAAGAAGACTACAGATGCTATGAATGTGGTGCAATTATATTTTCAAGAAGTCTATCGTCTTCATGGGTTGCCATTGTTCATCGTGTATGATAGGGATATGAGGTTGCTCAGCCACTTTTGGAGGTGCTTATGGAAGATGGCCAACGCCAAGCTCGACTTCAGTAGCACCTATCACCCACAATTGGACGGACAAAAGGTGGTTGTCAACCGTTCCTTAGATAACTTACTGCGATGTCTGGTGGGTGATCATTTGAAATCATAGGATCATAAATTATATCAAGAAGAGTTCGCTTACAATCACTGTGTTAACTGCAGTTCCAAGTTCAGTCTTTTCTACATTAACTATGGTTACAATCCGTGAGCACCACTAGATTTGGCGCCCATTCCATATTTAAGCATGTTCATGCAAAAGTAGAAGACTTAATAGCTATTCTTCAAGAGGTACACAAGTCAACGCAGTAGAATTTGCTTGAGGCTACTGTTTAGTATAAACAAAATGCTAACAAAAAACGCCGATTGTTGGAATTTGAGGTTGGTTATTTCATTTGGGCAGTTCTTACAAAAGATAGGTTTTTTGTGGGGGAATATAACAAACTGGCAGCCCGAAAAATAGGACAACTAGAAGTGGTGGAGAAAGCCAATGCCAATGTATACCGGTTGAAGCTTCCCAGCCATCTTCGAACTTTCGATGTGTTCAATGTCAAGCAATCTAGTTATATATAGAGGTGATAGTTCTGATGAAGAGTCTGCAAATTCGAGGGCGATTTTTCCTACCTTGGATAGAATGGTGCAGAATTAGTTGGTTTTTCATTCATGAAAGACTTGGATTATCAAAAAACCCAATAGTAATAATAGAGGCGCGGCCAAGCGTTGGCGAATAGGGTTCGGAAGGCCCACGTATAATTTCTATATCTACTGTTTTAGGAAATAATTGATTTAATAATTACCATATTTGTTGTTTTAGGAAATAATTGATTTGTTAATTATCTAATCTTTACAAAAAAATTTTAGGCTAGATTTGTTTCTACGATTTTTATTTTGATTTTAGTTTCCAGATTCGAGATTAATTCCAATCTTTCCACTTTTGGTAATTGTGGAATTTTTTCTCTTTATTTTTTTTCCTTTATTTTCTTGATGAGCAAGTGTTATCGTTTTTTTTTGTTTCCTTTCTTTTGTGTTTCCTAGTTCGTAGAAGTCTTCGTAGACTATAAATAAACATTGTAAGCCTTAGGGCAAAATAGTTTTTGATTGAATAATAATATATTGAGAGTTCGTCTCTTTCCCTTTAATTCCGGTATTTTTGTGAATCTAGTTGAAGAAGATTTTTGTGTTTGGTTTTTATTTTTGAATCAACGAAATCAAGTTTTTTTCTTTTATTTCTTATTTTCGGCATTCATTCTGAATCAACGAATCCAAATACTTATTGAGTTTCTTTATTCCACACATTTTTGCTACATTATAGTCCTTTACTCACTGGTCAAGCCACTAACAAAGGTATCACAGCTGGTTGTAACTCTTCGGGTACCAAATTTTCATTCCAAATATGATCTCCTACTCCATTTACATGGTCATCTCGAGGAATTGCATTTGGGTCTACCACTTGGGTCTGTAAAGCCTAAATCTGTGCCTGAAACTTGGTTTGAATCCTAGCCTAGTTGTTCACTATTGTACCGACTCCCCATTATTGTTCTTTGCAAAACCATGATGGCTCTCATCATATCAACCATGATCAATTCCGAATCTTCCATCGGTGATACTGAATTTAACTGATCTACCATTCTAATCCTTCATCTAGGAGATCGAGCCCAAATGTGTATAGGTTCTTTATTATGTGGAACTATAATCTTGAACCTCTGAACTGAAAAGGATGGAATACAGGGGGAAATCCATTAGCCGACGACTCGTTCCTGACAAAAGAACCAAAAAAGAGAAAACTAACCTAAAAAATGATGCCAGCTATACCAACAAAAACATTCGAAAAAGGAAAAACACATAACGTAATGGAGATTTATTGATCCTAGTAGAAAGGTTCTAAAAAGTCATATATAACATAAAGAGGCTAGTAGGTCAAGATTCGGTGTGACTTCTAAATAGAGTCAAGAATATACCTCCCATGCCAAATAATGGTGTAAGGCAATAGTCAAACAATATGCAATAACTTTTTTCCCCACATCTAAAGAAGCATGTGGTTAGAAAACATGTTGGTTTCTTTGATATATCCTTAAAACAGTAAACTGACCTAGGTATCGGTTATGCAGAGCGAGGGTTTTGAGAATTAAGCACACAATAATGTACAATGCAAATTTGAATGCCAATGAAAAATTTAAAACAAGAACTATTTGATTTCAAGTTAATCCCTCTTGTTATTTTTTTGAAAATAAGTCCCCAACGAATTCGCAAGAAAAACTGCAGGCATTTGAAAAGAGGGGCCATTTTTCTTTTTTGAACTGCAATTGTGTTTGGACATCTATTTTTTAAGAGGAAAGAAGGTTTTTTCTTTCCTTAAAACAAAAGATAGGAATACCCGAACACGTGAAAAATGGAGTTCCCACTTTATTTTAGAGAAAAATAAAAAAATAAAAAAATAAGCCACTGGTCTGCGTTACTTTTGAGAAAAGGTTTTGTCGCTAAGGTACGAAAGAGAAAAAAATTTGGCACCCATTTTGCTCATCCATTAGGTTGGCCTCTACTTTATCAAATTCGGTTCTTGTTTTAAATTTTTCAAAAATATCAAATACAGAATGCGAGGTTAAAGAGAGTCCATACAAAAGCAAATAAGGAAAATAAAATCCTATCGTAAAGAAAAGTCCTAAGGATCAAGCAAATGAGTTATCGTATCTAAACATACTACATTTATTGTTTAATCAGAAGAAAACTAAATCATGTATAAATAAATAAAAATTCTATAAAAAATAAAGCAAAAATCCTAAAGGATATGCTATATAGCTTAAATTTCTAACATACTGCACAGACTTCCAAACCAAACAAGTATATGAAGAAAATAAGAAAAACATACTAAAAAGAAGTGGAAAAAACCTAAAGGGTCATGCTATGCAATTCTAGTTTCTAACAAGTTGCATTTAAAATTAAAAAGAGGTAACAGAAAGTTCTAACATGATTTTTGAGCTACTAGTTTAACAAAAAATACACAGCCACAACAATAGACGATTGCAGCAATGACAAATGTTGAAAAAAACCTCACAGCCATAACAAATATACATTGCAGTCATCATAAATAACAAAAATAAAAAGTTCACACCCGTGGCAATAGAATATCATGGCTACCATGTTTTAGAACCACATAAATATTTTTCAGTGTGCAGTGTATATGTGGATACAAATGTACAAAGAATATGCTGTTTCACATTCAACAGAACATATTTGACATATATATTATTTTGCACAAAATTATAAGTATATATATATATATATATATATATATATATATATATATATGTTTATCACATTTTCTATATCCTGAAACTAAACAAGAAAATATGACAAATGATGAAGAGAACCGCACGGCCAAAACAAATATACATAGCAGCCGTCATAAATAACAAAAACAATATGCTCACACTCGTGACAACAGAATGTTGCGGCTGCCATGTTTTTGTTGGAGCAAACTGCCAATATCTTACGATTATGTCTATAATTTTACTAAAAAATAACTGGACGGACAAACGCCAAAATTTGTTTCAGATTAAAACTTTTGATATCGAACAATCAAAATAAAACTCGGTATTACTTTCAAAATTAGTTTTAGGATTATACATTTCGAAATCTAGTAGGATAATTTCGGTTGCTCCAACAATTTTCAGTCAACGATCCGTCGCAATTTTTGACTTCTAGTCAAATCTCTGACACAATCCTTGTACTATATTCCCGAATGCTAAACGCGAACGTAGTGTGGGCTACGATCTATCATGTTCTTCAAAACCTTCTTGATTAGATTTAAAATTTTCAGAGAACGTGAAAACCCTAGCCACCTAATCACTAACTGAATAATAATGAAATCTCACGTCAGGTTTTATAACAGTATATATATAGAACTATAGCAGGGACCTGTAGAGTAAATATGACATGGGCTCCGAATGTAATTATGAAAACTCACCTCAACCTAGAAGCAATTTTATAAAAATATTAGTTATAATTTATTTCACTAAAGAATCATAATTGCACTCCCAGCCATATTCTCAAAATTGTAGTATTCGAGCTCCTGTTATTAAATGTTTATTTATTCTCCCCACGTTAAGATTCTCGATACCCACCGATTAAATTAAATTACTGACAATTATATTTAATTGGCTTATTAAATAAATTTTTTAAGATATTTCGCTTAACTTATTTGATTGTCGAATAATTAAATCTATGTCAAGTGTTTGGTTCGGTTAAAACTTATAAACTTCCTTAAAGAGGTATCGTCAATCCTGATCATTCGGGACGTGAATTCCGTCAATAATTAATATTCACAATATAATTAATATCGTTATCCAACTGATCGGAAATATAGATTCATAAAAGATCAAACCCTTTAATGAATCAAAATAACGAATATTAAATATACGTAAATAATTAATTATTTAGAGATTAAGAGTATAAGCACTCCTAATAACCATGTGGTGTAAATTAATTTATAAAATCAGTATAAAATTAATTACCTAACTTGGTTCTTTTCAATACACACAAAGTGCACTAGCACAATAAGTCAGAACGATTATCGAAACAATTACCGTTCCTCAAAATCAAAACAGATCTACTAAAATATCGTGCTACAGTCGTACATATGGTGTGTCCAAATCCATCTAAACTGTTAACCAAAACTTATATTCTATAAGAACCGATAATCTAGTAATCTGTATGTAAGCCGAACTCGACACACTAGATTAAATATTATGTAGAATAAAAGACACACATACAAATTATTAAATAAATAATGATACACATACATTGTTCATTACGATTCTCATAAAATGGAAAAACTAATTTTATTAAAAAATCAAATTAAATACTAAAACCAAAACCATAGTTTTTAGTATACAACCCTAACAATCTCCTACTTATACTCAAAATCATGCTGTCATACATCTGACTCTCATACCCTCTACATAACTGTCAAAAGTCTAGTTGGTAAGCTCTTTGTAAAAGGATCTGCAAGGTTGTCTCCTGATGCAATCTTGGCAACGGCTGCATCACCTATCTATACGATCTCTCGTATCAGATAATATTTACTCTCGATGTATTCCGCCTTCCAAAGTAAACACATATGCCAAGGTAAATTTTAGGAATCTTTATCTAACTAAAAGCTTGAGTCTGTGTAGCCCAAAGTTACTAAACCGTCTCCCTGGTAAACCAACATATAATCCTTAGTCGTCTTTAGATACTTGATTATATGTTTTATCGTTGTCCAATGCTTTTCCCTTAGATTAGACTGATATCTGCTAACCATGCCAACAGCAAAACAGATGTCGGGTTTAGTATAAAGCATAGCATACATGAGACTTCCTCTTGCTGAAGCATAAGGAACCGCCTTCATCTTCTCTATTTCATCAGGTGTCTTAGGACACTGATCCTTGAATAGAGTGATTCCACGCTTGAAAAGTGAAACCCTTTCTTCGAATCTCGCATGCTAAAATGAGCAAGGACTGTATCGATATAAGTGGCTTGTGACAAGCCCAATATCCTTTGTTTTTGATCTCGCACAAGTTTGATTCCAAGGATGTGTCTGGCTTCTTCCAAGTCTTTCATATCGAACTGGCCGAATAACAATACATTCATCGAAGATAACAGCCCCACATCATTTTCGATTAGCAAGATATCATCCACGTAAAATATTAGAAAAACTACCATGCTTCCATCACGCTTCTTGTACATACAGGACTCGTTAGGACTTTGATCAAAATCATAAGAGTTAATGGTTGATCAAACCGAGTGCTCTAAGACCTAAATGCCTACTTAAGTCTATAAATGGATATCTTAAGCTTGCACAACATGTGCTTTGTGCTCATAGTTCTTTACTATGAAACCGTTTGGTTGTATCATATGGATACACTCGACAAGACTTCCGTTAAAAAAAGGTATCTTAACGTCCATTTGTCAAATTTCATAATCAAAATGAGTCGCAATAGATAAGAGAATTTGGATTGACTTAAGCTTGGCAACCGGAGAAAAAGTATCCTCACAATCGATCCTTACTTTCTGAGTAAAAGCCTAGCTTTGAGGTTTTTACCTTCCCGTCTGCACCTCTCTCCCTCTTATAAATTCACTTGCATCCGATGGGTTTTATCCCTTTGGGTGGTTCTATAAGTTTTCAAACCTGACAAGAGTACATAGACTCCATCTCTAAATTCATAGCCCTTTGCTATAATTCTACATTTTTTTCTTAGAGTACTTCATTGTAGTTACATGGTTCAGTATCCAGTTCTTCTAAGATCCTGTCAAAAGACTCTTCTAGGAACATATATCGATCTGGTTGATGAACAATTCTCTCACTATGACGAGGCACTATCTGCGTTTGTGTCCTAGCAATGATACGCTGAACTGATTCTGAATCATGTGCACCATTACTCACATGCTCCTCTGGTAGCGAAATTGGAATGTTAATGGTAGCACCCAGAATTGGCAGAGTATCTACATGTGTCCCAACAATCCTCCCACTACGACGAGACAATGGGATATCGATAACACTTTCCCATGGTGCTTCTACCGTACTACTGGTATTTTCTCTCAGTTCTTCCAAAATATTTCTATTCTTGGGCTGGTGGTCTATTACATAACCCTCTTCCAATAATTGGGTATTGGCACTAAAAATGACCTTCTGATTCTTAGGATTATAAAATAAATCACCCTTCGTTCTCCTGAGATATCCAACGAAAAAAATAGACTTTAGTTCTCGATTCTAACTTATCCGTGTTTCCTTTAAGCACGTGTGCTGAACACCCCTAAATTCGAATATGTCTTAGACTAGGCTTGCACCCTGTCTACAATTCTGTGGGAGTAAAAGGTACTAACTAAGAAGGTATCAAGTTCAGAATATAAAGTGTTGTCTCTAATGCAAATTTCCAAAACGATTCGGGTAAGTTCGAATAACTCATCATAGACCTCTCCATCTCCATAAGAGTCCTATTCCTTCTTTCTGCTATATCATTATGCTGTTGAGTGCTTGGTATAGTCAATTGGAATATAATCCCCTCCTCTGATAAATAATCCCTAAATTCTCCAAATAGGTACTCGCCATCACGGTCAAACCGAAGTGTCTTGATACATTCTTCAGACGCTTTTTTACTTCTGCCTTAAATACTTTGAGTTTTTCAAAGCATTCAGACTTGCAGTACATTAAATAAATGTATTCATACTTTGAGTAATCGTCAATAAAAGTAACAAAATACTAAAAGTCTCATCTATCCCAGATAGTTATAGGTCTACATAAGTTAGAGTGAACCAGTTTCAATGATTTTTTAGCTCTGTAATCTTTAGCTAAAAACAGCTTCCTTGTCATTTTATTCTCTAAGTATGATTCACAGAATAAAAGTGCCTCCACTTCCAATGAACTCAAAGGTCCATCTTCTACCAGTCTATTTATCTTTTTTAGATTAATATAACCTAGGCGTAAGTGCTAAAGATACGTTTGGTTCATTAAAAAAGGTTTATTTCTCTTAAATGATGAATTAGATGTATTATTCAATTCATTTAGTTGCAGCATTGGAGAGATTAGAGTAATAACATAGAGATCATCTACCAATGTACTAGAATAGATAAATCGTTTATTATCCTTAATAACCACAGAGTTATTAAAATAAATCAAATATCCGTCTTTAACCAGTCTAAAAACAGAAATTAAATTCCTTCAGATGGATGGTACATAAAGACAATATCTCAATATTAAAATTTTATCTCAAATAAATTGAGAGTGATATTTTCTACTGCAACTGCTGCCACACTTGTATTATTGCCTATGTGTAGGTAAATCTCTTCATCATTAAGTTGTCAAATTTTTTAGAACCCCTGTAGTGAATTGCAGACATAATTAGTGGCTTCTATAGACACCCCAATTTAAAAAATTCGAATCTTAGACATCCATCTCGAATGCACCCCGATGACGAAAGAATAAGAATCAGACTCAAGGATACTCCTAAGTAAACAAAAACATGAATTCAGTTCAAAATCCAAGGAAACCACCCAAAATAGCTAGGGTCGTGACTTTATTTGTCACGGTCACAACCTTTTGATCCTCACCGTATCTTTTTGATCTTCGTTGTAACATTGCTTGTAATGGCCACAACATTTGTAAACAAATCGCCACTTTTTCCACCGCCAAAGGTCGCGGCCTGTATTGTAAAAAGCATAAAGGTAGCGACCTGAACTGTTAAAAGCAAAAGGGGACAACTGTAACTTTTACTCCTTTTTGGACAGGTGACAGTTTTCCAAAAGAGGCCTGTATTACTCACCTTGCCTATAAATAAGCGTCATTTTTCAGTAGACACAAATGAGAACAGTTCCAGAACACCCTTACTCTGTCAAAATTCATTCTCACCCAATATCCTATACTTTCTAAGCCATTTTTGTGTTCTTGCTTGCATTAGAGCAGTACCCAGAGCTCGTATTGGATTAGAGGCATCCCATCTTCATCCTAAGAGACCATTTGAGGCAGATATACACGTAAGGTAACCTTAGGAACCACGAATTTTCTCTAAACCCTCATTTTTTTCCTCCGAAGGTGTCGTAGGTGAGGTTTCTATTATTTTGTTATCATTTATTTCTATACAAGCATCATTTTCCTTAAGTTCTTATTATATTCAGTTTCTTTACAGTCTTCTTCTCTGTATAGTTACTATTGTTTTCGTTATGTTTTCATACTCACCAACACACCGAACACATTTGAAGTTTTCTAAGGTTCTACAAAACCAATGGCTGTGACCTTTCAATGACATAGCTGTAGTGTTGGGATTTAGGGGTCGAAAATAGGAGAATTCAAAGATATTTACAAAAATGTTTTAACACTTTGAAAGCCAAATTTTGAAAATCTCTTTTTATTAAAAATAGAGTCGCCACTTAATTTTTAAAAAAAACTAAGAAAAACAAAATAGCTACTGATCTTTTAAAACGTAAACCAGAGAAAAAGGGTTCGGGAGCTAAGGTACGAATCGGAAAAGGTGTTAAGCACCTCGTTTGCCCAACCGTAAGGTTGACCTCTACTAGTCATCATTGGCTGTTTAATAGAATTTCTCAAATACATGTAAATAAAAAAATAGAGGTAAAGAGAGAACATCCGAAATCAAATATAGAAAATACATAAAATATGTACATAACACTCCAAAATAA
>JAULJZ010010100.1:0-12435 GCA_032270985.1 Heliamphora pulchella | reverse complement strand
GTATTACTTATTTTTAATTTTAACAAAAAAAAATTATTATTTAATTATTTTTAAATTTTTTGTTTCTCTTATCGAAATAATCTGAAAAGTTAAAAAACATTGCTAAGAAATGAAAGATGTCCAAAGAGGACTAAAAAAAAAAAAGCTAAAAAAAAAAACTAAAAATTTATCCCAAAGGGGTCTCAATTTAAATCCTTCAAGTTGTTGGTCAAAACTCACAAAGAAATGATATGTACTAGTGTATAATAAATTGGGGTGTTCGTTAAAAATTCTTGTTAGATATTTAAGTTTTTTGTTATTGAAATCTTTATAATATTTGTCACAACTTCTATTTTTGCTTATAAAGTCAAAAAACCTTAATTTTTAAAAAATAATTTCCGAGAAAAATGTTTTTTTTACACCAAACAAGCAAAGCGCACAATCTCTGGGAATCACCTAGCAAAAAAATAAAATAAAATAAATAACACAATTTAAATACATAGGCAAAGAAGAATTTGCATCCCACAGCAAAACAAAGTTGCAAACTTAACTATTTAATTTGGTCGATTCATAAATGGACCCAAAATAGGGATGGATGGGGGTCAATGCCTCAATTCTGAAAAAAAAAATCATAATTATAGTATTATCAGTTCAAATATTACAAGAACATGTAGGTTTGCTATTCAATTTTATTTTTTAAAAAAAAAAAACTTATTACTCGCTCTATTAAGAACTTATAAGAGCCATTCATCCCCTGGACCTAAACTCCAGCATCCATTCTTGAATCGATTTTATATTTAATTTGCAATGTATTTAGGACTTTTGACTTTTTCTAATAAAAAACAATTCGAGTTGGTAATATTTGACAAAATAATAATTACAAATTCAATTGGCTAATCAAAACCAAGTCTTAGAAGTCTGTTTAATTGTTCGGAAATAAATTGACGAATATAAAATACAATTAAATATAAATATAGATATAAAATTCAATTAATATAGCTTTGGATATATAATCCTTGATTAGTACATATAACATGTTGGTCATGGATGGTGATGGTTGCTGCAAAATGGTTTAGTGAGTTTGAGTCAAATTGTTAGAATTTGGATAAACAGATGAGGAGCAAGATTGCCAGGTAAATCTGTTACTATCCATCATCTGATAACTCTGTCAGCTGGGATGAAGTTATTAGTTCTTGTCTTCTCCCCGAGTTGTGAGATTTTCTACAAGCCCCTTTGTTACATCGACTAAGCCGACATCGAAGGGATTTTTGTTACTAGACTATTTAAAATGCATGATTACTGCTGGGGATAAACGACAACCTAATCTCTACAAATCCTGACGTAGTTGTTCTCAGATGGCATTCTTAACCGCGTTTCCAGTATTAGAAGCGGGAAGCATGTCCTAGTTTTCTTAATTCCTGGGGTTACCATTTTAATTTGATCCGTCGTTGCATAAATTGTTCCAAGTAAGTTACAATGTTAAACACATTATATAACGTCGACTAAGGTTTGTTGAAAGGGTGAAAGAGGATTTTCCTTGTGCATAAACCCTTGTCACCAATGCGGGAGTTGCTTTCTTGGTCATTTTACTTGTCGTGCCCCAAGTTCATTCTACTTATTTATTAGCAAATGATAATGGAGTTTTCTCAAGTGTATTTTGTTTATTTTACCTTTCCCTGGGCTGACGCGTGTATCATACAGTCAAGGAAATCATCTGATTAGTTCCTTTTTTGGGTTTTTTTGAGTTCATTAAGCAACTCTATCGAGGACTTCTGGCTGAACTAAATGATCGTAGCTTTCTTGGTTAAGGGCGCCATAGTGGGAACAATTACACAGAAGAAATCATAGGTGCCATACTTTTACTTGTGTCATGGCTCTAGTAACGATTCTTTTCTCGTCTAGAAAGTTTAAAATCTTTTGGGAAAATACTTTTAAGCTGGAATCTA
The DNA here is from genome assembly GCA_032270985.1 of Heliamphora pulchella. NCBI lineage: Eukaryota > Viridiplantae > Streptophyta > Magnoliopsida > Ericales > Sarraceniaceae > Heliamphora > Heliamphora pulchella. Next base: position 10,510 of record JAULJZ010010100.1, on the reverse strand, counting down.
GTTGTATCTTGAATCTAGTTGTATCTTTGTTAACGGATCACTTCGTGCTGAAGTGTAACGCTGCCAGGCAATCATTTTGATTGTTTATATTGAGTTGTTCTCAAGGATTTGGCCAGTTCATGAATTCCAATATTGGTTTGCAAAAGAGCTGTGGCATTGATTAAGAAACTTTGTTTCTGTTAGGTTCTGGCAAAATGTAATCTGCATGAATGTCTTCGCCGCTTTTCCTATAATATGTTTCGCGTGGTTATATAAACCTTCAAATTTTTCCTTAATTTCACCTGAAGCAATTAGGGTGATAACCCATGGTACTTGGCACTCGATGTTAAAGCTAGAGCCTCGTTGACACAGAAGTTACAGAACTGAACTAATGCAAATCCAGAATATACAATATGAGGAAAGCTTTTCTTTTCCTTCCAATGCCTAATATGAATCTTTGCCCCGAGACATCTGCCAACAAACGAGCCACTTCCATGGTGGATGCTGATTCTGAGATAGAGAAACACCCAATCCAGAGTACTGAAATTCCTATAATTGACAAATCTATCATTCAGGAAGGGCCAGTAAGCTATATATGCCAAGGACCAAAATTTGCAGCCTGACGCTTTCTCTAGAATGTGGGAAGAAAAATCTGAAGATGATGATTGGTTAAAGGAAGAAAGTTCGGGGAGGGATGGTGCTGGCGGAATTAGTACTCCTATTGAGAATGAAGAGGATGTATCTATCATTCAGTGATCTTGAGGAAGATGATGGGGATGCTTCTGACGAGTTACAACAAAGGAACGAATTGATCCGGCTGGATAAGTTCCCATAATCTTGAGATGAAGGAATCTAATGACTGGCTTGATAGTTGATATTCATGAAATCGATGGCATAAATGTCCCCCTTAAAAGCTATCTCTATCGTGTTGGAATTTTAAGCTATCAAATGAACTTGGTTGATTAGACATATGAATGGTTTTATTTATTTTCACACATAGTACATGTATATGTCATAGTGTATGAATGTAACTCAAAAGTCATTCATGTATGTAGAGTTATCCATGTATGAAGTCTAAAAGTTGTTCATGAACCTATTTATTATCTAGTGAACTTGTCTAGGTACAAGTTAAAATAGTCCTATAAATTGCACAAGTCTTTGAGTCAGTTTGCAAGCAATTGTTTCACCACATTTTCAGTTAATTTATGAGAGTATCCCTTTCATTAGCACAATTTCTCTTGATTGTCTATTTGATCCAACAACTGGTATCAGAGCCTTGATGACTGCTAACAACAATTCTGTGATGACCCAATTGCCCCAATTTCCTCGCCTCGATGGGAAGAATTACAACTATTGGAGCATTCAAATGAAGGTCTTACTCAGGACTCAAGATTTATGGGATATTGTGGAGACCGGGTATGAAGAGCCAACTTCGAGAACAGTTCTTACTACAGCTCAAACAACCGAGCTGAGTGCAAATCGCAAGAAGGATAGAAAGGCTTTATTCATAATTTATCAAACAGTTATTGAAACTATTTTTCAACGGATTACGGTAGCAAATACAGTAAGGAAAGCATGGGACATACTTTTCACCTCATACAAAGGAGATGACAAAGTGAAAATGGTGAGACTTCAATCCCTCATATTTGAGTTTAATTCACTGAAGTTGAAGGATTCTGAAAGCACTAAAGATTATTTTGCTCAGGTAATGCATATTGTCAACCAATTAAGATTGAATGGTGAAATAATTGAGGATCAAAGAGTCGTTGAGAAGATACTACGTAGCTTAAATTGTAAATTTGAAAGAATTGTCTCTGCGATTGAAGAGTCAAAAGACCTGTCTACTTTATCTTTGGAGAGTTTAATGGGATCGTTACTATCCTATAAACTTCGGATAAAGCAATATGATTCTTCTCCCCTATAGCAGGCCTTTCAAACACTTATTTCTCTAAGAGAAGGCTCCAGAGGAAGCAGAGGACGTGGATCCTTTTTGTGTGGAAGAGGAAGAAACAATGGAGGAAGTGAACATAGTCAGAAAACTGAAAGTCAGACTTACAGTGGAGGAAGAGGTCGTGGTGTGAAACAACAAGATGCTGAGAAGAATTCAAGTCAGTCATCTTCTTCAACTAGAGGAAGAGGTCGTGGTGGAGGATGGTCTTCTTTGAAAAATACCCAATGCCATTACTGTGAAAAATTTGGGCATGTCAAGAAATTTTGTAGGAAGAGAATGGCGGATGAAGAAAAGAACAACTCCAGTTTTATGCATGAAAAGGATCAAAACAAAGAAGATAATTTTTTGTTTCTCACACATAGTGAAACGGATGCTCAGTCTGATGAAATCTGGTACGTTGATAGTGGGTGCAGTAAACAAATGACCGGAAACAAAAAATTATTTGTGGAGCTGGATCAATCTGCTCAAGGTGAAATTAGAACTGGTGATGATAAAAGGTTATCCGCAAAAGAGAATGGCGTTATTCTTGTTCACACAAAGAAATGAGTAATGCGTATTCCAGATGTTCTTTATGTTCCAGGTCTCAAGCACAATCTCTTGAGTGTTGGACAACATTTATTGAAGGGTTATGAAATCAAATTCAAGGAGGACGTGTGTGATATCAAAGACAAGAATAGTGCTCTCTTTACTAAGGTGAGTATGACTCAAAACATGATGTTTCCTTTGAAGTTTCAACAACACTTTGGCTCTTACTTCAACACTTTTATCAAAGAGAAATCTTGGCTGTAGCATTTTCGTTTTGGGCATTTGAGTTTCAAAACCCTCTCTATAATGAGCAAAGAAAAGGTTGTGAATGGCATGCCTCTTGTGGAAGTGCAAGAGAAAGTTTGTGAAGGATGTGGTCTTGGAAAACATCACAGAAATTCCTTCCCGATCGGAAAAGCAAAAAGAGCAACTAAACCACTGGAGTTAATTCATTTAGATATTTGTGGGCCAATGAACGTCTCTTCGGTTGGAGGTAATCGTTACTTTCTCATTTTTATTGACGATTACAGAAGAAAAACTTGGGTTTATTTTCTTAAAGAAAAATCTGAAGTTTTCGGATATTTCAAGAGATTCAAGGCTTTGGTTGAAAAATAAAGTGGTTTTATGATAAACACGTTGCGTATGGATCGGGGTGGTGAATACATTGATGGGGAATTTGAAAATTTTCTCAAAGAAAATGGCATCCAGCATCAGTTGACTGCACGGTACACTCCTCGGCAAAATGGTATTTCCGAAAGAAAAAATCGAACTATTGTGGAGCTAGCTAAAAGTATGTTAAAAGCTAAGAGAGATCCTACACCTTTTTGGGCTGAAACTGTGGGATGTGCAGTCTATCTTTTGAATCTTGTCTCATCCAAAAGTGTGGCAAATCGGACTCGTCAAGAAGCTTGGAGTGGACACAAACCAAATGTTGATCACTTGAGGATTTTCGAAAGTATTGCTTATTCGCATGTGCCATATGAGAAAAGAAAAAAGTTGGATGACAAATCTGAAAAATGTATATTTGTGGGATATAGTGAAAATTCGAAGGCTTTCTGGTTGTATAATCCAATCACGAAGAAGCTCATTGTCAGTAGAGATGGAAAGTTTGATGAAGAAGAATCTTGGAACTGGATCGGAGATGATGAACATGAAAACTCAGGTAGTTTTGAATTAAAGGAAGAATCCAATGAGCAAAATATTGAGGCTGAAGAGAATGAAGAAGGTAATACTCCTCAAACTTCTCCGCTTTCTTATCCAACTTCATCATCTTCAAGTTCAGGTTCAAGTGCTGCCCCCAAAAGGACAAGAAGTCTAAGAGAACTCTATGGTTCCACCAGTAGAGTTTTAGATGAAGATTTGGCTTATTTTGCTTTATTTGCTGATGCTGATCCAATCAGCTTTGAGGATGCTTCTAAACAAAAGAAGTGGAGGCTAGCCATAGATCAAGAAATTGATTCAATACAGAAAAATCAAACATGAGAGCTTGTGGAGATTCCAAAGGGGAAGAAACCCATTGATGTTAAGTGGGTGTACAAGACAAAATTGAATGCGGATGGGGAGATTGACAAGTTCAAAGCTCGCTTTGTTGTCAAAGGTTACAAACAAAGGTATGGTGTTGATTTTTGAGAAGTTTTTGCTCCTATTGCTCGCCTTGAGACAATTTGAACGGTGCTAGCTTTAGCAGCTCAAAATAGCTAGAGAGTTTATCAAATGGATGTCAAATCAGCCTTCTTAAATGGTTTTCTTGAAGAAGAGGTGTTTATCAACCAGCCACCTGGTTATGTGAAGGTTGGTGAAGAGAAGAAGGTTTGTCGTTTGAAAAAGGCACTTTACGGGCTCAAGCAAGCACCGAGAGCATGGTATAGTCGTATTAATGGCTATTTTATGAGGAACAACTTTAGAAGGTGTCCATTTGAACATACTCTTTACGTCAAAGAAGGTATGCAAGGTGAATATTTGATTGTTTTCTTATATGTGGATGATCTGATTTTTACTGGAACTAGCTCAAGAATGTGTGAAGAATTCAAGAGAGATGATGCAAGAATTTGAGATGACCGACATGGGACTTCTCTATATCTTTCTTGATATCGAGGTTAAACAACAAAAGGATGGAATTTTTATTTGTCAAAAGAAATATGTTAAGAATGTGTTGAAGAAATTCCGGATAGAGAATGCGAAACCAATAAGCACTCCAATGGAAGTTGGTTTAAAGTTGAGCAAATTTGAGAATGAGAAAGATGCGGATGACAGTCTTTACCGAAGTCTTGTTGGTAGTCTCATGTATTTGACTGCAACCAGACTTGATCTTACTTTTTCGGTAAGCATGCTTAGTAGATTCATGAAATCACCAAAAAGAAGTCATTGGGAAATTGGAAAAAGAGTTTTGCGATATTTATGCGGTACTATTGCTGAAGGGATTTTTTACATAAAGAGTGAAGACTCAGGTTTGGTTGGTTATTGTGATAGTGACTGGGGTGGAAGTGTTGATGACTGTAAAAGTACTTCTGGTTATGTTTTTAGTATTGGTTCAGATGCTATTTCTTGGGCATCAAAGAAGCAATTTGTTGTGGTACTTTCTACAGCAGAATCTGAGTACATTCCACTTGCCTTGGCATCTTGTCAAGCCCTATGAATAAGATGGATCTTAGAAGAACTAAAACATCATCAAGAGAAAGGCACAACACTATTCCGTGACAATAGTTCTGCAATTTCACTCATGAAGAATCCTGTGTTTCATGGCAAAAGAAAGCACATAAGGATTAAATTTCATTTTATTCGTGATTTGGTTAAAGATGGAGAGATTGTTGTGAAGTATTGCAAGACTCAAGAGCAACTTACGGATATCTTTACAAAAGCTTTGAAGAGTGATATTTTCAACAAAATAAAAGAGAAGCTTGGTATGGTCGTTGTCTAGCTTAGGGCGGCTGTTGGAATTTTAAGTTATCCAATGAACTTGGTTGATTAGGCATATGAATGATTTTAGTTATTTTTCACATAGTACATGTATATGTTATGGTGCATGGATGTAACTCAAGAGTCGTTCATGTATGTAGAGTTATTCATGTATGGAGTCTAAGGGTTCATGAACCTATTTATTGTCTAGTGAACTTATCTAGGTACAAGTTAGAATAGTCCTATAAATTGCACAAGTTTTTGATTCAGTTTGTAAGCAATTATTTCACCACATTTTCAGTTAATTTATGAGAGTATTCCTTTCAGGAGCACAATTTCTCTTTGATTGTCTCTTTGATCCAACACAAAGAGGATTCAAAATTTGAGAACTGCAATAAATCATCCACAGCCCAGGATGGTGAGGGGAAGCTAGAATCTTAGTGAGTGGGCATTTTCATGGCAACAGGTCGTGGTTTATGATTAGGTGGCTTTGGCTCATGGTAGCTCTTCTCATTGCCCTTTGTGCAACTTGAACTGAGCGCAACTCAGGTTCCGGTGGCAAGGAATCGCTGGTGGTTTGTGGCGAGGCTATCAACAAAATGGATTGGCTTATCACAATCCCTACCCAAGAGAGCCCTGTCTTCCACCTCAGGTATCTCAAAACATATGCCTTTTCTCCATCAGTTGATTGGGGTCATGTAGAAGTTGCTAACAACTCGAGGCAAAAAGATAACCCACCACTAAAGGGATTCATTACTAGCATACATCGGGTTTATCATCGAAGGAAGCACAGCTACTTAAAGTGGGACAAAATGATGAAAAATCCTATAACAATGACAAGCTAAGCATTGGAGCTACTAACGTTGCTAGGAGAAGGGCCTTCATCCACTGAAGCATATGTACCTTGCTCTTCAAATGTTCCTTGTACTTATGGCCTGGAGTCCCAACAAAAAATGAAAAATGGCGTTGTACCCTCTTCTTCCGTGACATCTTAAAATGGGTGACAAAATGAGATTCATCGGAGCAGCTTTTGGCAACTTATATTCAACGACATCGCCTTTGAGGGGGCCAACATATGGAAATCGAGGGAAGGTTCCACTACCATTCGAAAATAATCATTCGTTAAAAATTGGTGGGTGAAAGATCTGAATGGACCATCCGACCTTATGAGGTAGACGAATAATTCGGCTTCAAAATCAATGTACATGCTCACCCAGTTCAGCTAAAATAAATGCTATGGGGTTGAATGATCACTCGACTTTTCGAGGTAGACGAATAATCTGGCTTCAAAACTGACGTACAAGCTCACCCAGTTCAGCTAAAATAAAAGCTATGAGGGTAGATGACCATCCGACCTTCTGAGATCAACAAATAATTCGGCTTCAAAGCTGATGTACAAGCTCACTCAGTTCGGCTAAAATAAAAGCTATGAGAGTGAATGAGCCTTCCGACCAACCACGGTCGATGAATAATCTAATACAATCAGGAGATAAATAATTCATAAGCGTTAAAAGGCAAGCTATTTTGATTTATCAAAAATATGACGAATAAATGTAAATGTCAAAATACAATAATCACCTTCAGGTAGACAAAAGTTACCTTCAAATTAATCAAAAAAAAATTACCATCCTCCTACAGGCACAAAGAGTGTCGAATAAATAAAAATTTCTACTCCTTTTTACTACGATGAAAGAAAGTAGAAGCTGGAGAGCAATTGGAGGAGATAGAATTCCCTAATAAAGATAAAATCATATTATTAAATATACAAACTCTCTAAAGAGATGAGATGATATTAAAAGACGCGATAAGATTTTCTGTTAAAAAGATAATTCAAATAAATAATTAGAATTCTTGATAAAAATGACTCTTATTCTATAAATAAAAATCGAATCTTACAATGGAAGGTACACAATCACATGTTTATACAACTATTATAATACTTTTCACTATGATTATGTATAATTTAAGCATCGGAGTGCCTCCGGCCAGTCAACACCGGCCGGAGCACTAACGGTGTTATTTTTTTGTAGGACTTTGGAGTTTTTGGAGGCTCAATTCATCTTCTTCATTGAAAATATACATTATTATGTGAATGTATGATTTTTTCCTCCACAATTTATTTTATATTAATACTTTAACCAATTATATTTACAAAAAAAAATCTTATTTTCTTCGAATTAAAAACGATACTCCTATGATTTTAAGATTTGCAATATTTTGCACCAAATATAATTAGAAAAAGTTAATATGTGTATTATTTTGTGTGATACCCCAAAATATTATATATTAAAAACTTGAATAATTAATGTAACCATATTCATTAGAGAATCAATAATTGATATAATAAAAATTTATTTTAAATAAACTTACCATTTTAGTTTTAGAATCTATGGTCAATGGATGAATCAATAAGTAATTGACATGTATAGTTTTGTATTTTATAAATACAAAAACTTAGAAAATTAAAATTAATATTTTTGAGCCCAAAAAGATAACAATGTTTTGTTATTATATGTAGTATAAATATGTATAGTTATATATAGCAAGATAATATAAATATTAAATTATTCAATCATCAAAGTTTTAACTGTTCTGTATCTTGTTCTTTTCAATATTTCTATATGTTTTTTGATTTCTTATTTGGTTTATCAATTTTAGTATTGAAATTATTCTATTTGGATGAATTATACTACATATTTGGAATTGGATGATGGATAACTAATACTTAACAGAGAGTGAGATTGTAAGGATTAAATATCTTTGGATTATTTTTATACTAAATTTAACAGTCTAAATAATTATATCTTTTATTTAATTATTTATTTCATATTAATCAAATATAAAAATAATTTTATGAGAGGGTTGGATTGCAAGAATTAAATTTCTTTTGAGTTATTTTCCTATTAAACTTAACTGTCCTTTATTCAATTATTTATCTTATGTTAATTAAGTATAAGAATAATTTGATATTACAACTTATTTTCTAAAATTCTATTCATAATTTTATAGTAGAATTTATCCTTTACAATTCTCTTTGTAATCTTGTCATATTTTATCTTTTATTCTACTTTATGTCACCCTTTATTCTACATTATAATTTATTTATTTTATTTCATAGTATAACTAATTTCTTAAAAATAATTGTTTATATCCTATAATATAAGAATGAGTGAGCTACTTTACTATTCATTTGGTGAGTCATTTTATAATTCTATTTTTTCACCCTTCGTTTTTTCTTTTATACCAAAATGTGTTTTATTTGTATTTTTTTTCAATTTTTAACCCCATTATATAAGAAAGAGTCAATTGTTTCACTATTTATTCAATGAATTAATTTTTTTAGAGAAATTTAATGATTAGTCATTTTTTTAGATCTTATAAGAGTTTTAGTCATACTATATTTATTTTACTAGTTTTAGTCCAATCATAAATCAAGATAAATTTTTTTATGATTGATTTACCTTTATTTCAAATATTTGATTTTTCTTTCTATCTATTATATTTGAAGTTTAAATTTAACATAATATCCAATTATAGTATATCTGATTCTTGTAGAAATAAATTTTTTTTTGTGTTATGCTAATATGGGAACATTATCATTAATGAAGGCGGCAACGAAAAATATCAATTATAACAAAACCTTCTGTACTCCTAGCTTTTTCAAAACAATCCATGCTCTATCCAATCTCGTGTTCTCTAATTCTGTGAGTTTTGGATTTTGTTTATTCGATTTATTCAATCTCTTACTTGAGTTTTTTATTTTGATTTATTGGATTTCGATCTAGTACTATAATTGATTTGGGATCTTGATCTTCTTTATTATTGTTCTCTCACTTGCCTTTTTCATTTTGATTTCTTCAAAATCGATCCAGTACCGGAATTGATTTGGGATCTTGATCTTATTTACTATTATTTTCAATGTGAACGTCGGCGTCAGTTGATGATGATTGATGTAGACAGCAATGATCGACAGTAACTGATTGACAATAGCAACAACTATTACGGTATGCAGCGATGTTTTACATAGCTAGGGTTATAGTATAAAATTTCTCGTTTGAAGATCATTTTATTTTTATGTTTTAATGGATATATTTATCAGTTACAGATAAATTAGTATTATGTACCTAATCGATACATTTATCAGTTTCATCTATATGCCAGTACTTTAAAAAATGTGTTGTAGAATAGTTACTGATATATTTATCAGTTACATATGTACTGTGGTATCTTAACAATTGTGTTTCAGAATAGTAACTGATAAATGTATCAGTAATACCTTTTTTTGTGATGTATTCATGATAAATATATCAATCATTGGGAGATAACAAACGTATGCAATGTTTTACCACCATAAAAAGAATCGTTGCTAAATTTATCAGTTAAAAATTGAAATCATCTTCCCCATGTTTTTTTCCACCCTAACTCTAGCTATGCAAACCATCGCCGCCTACCATAATCGCCACAATCATTGCCGATCAGTTGCTATCGTCGGCACCGCCGATGCCAACGCCTTTGTCTATAACGACCCAAGTAGACCACTGACCTAATAATTTAAATAAAGAGTCTAACAACGTGACCTAAAAGTTTAAGCTCAAGTTATTAGTAGTAATTCACAAATTTTATTATATACCGGACTTATTTTCTATCTCCCACCAATATAAGATGTGTTATCACAATATCCCCAACTCAAATACATGACACCCCCGTCGCCTGGTTCAAGGTTTTTTTCTAGTTGGGGTGTAGATACTACCTATTAGCGGACACAGAGCGATCAATTAGCATGTACAAGGTATAAAATCTCAAGGCCTCTACTCCTATCTAGAGTCAATACTCCTCTATTTACACCATCATAGAGCCCTACATGGGAATCAAGATTAGTTTTGATACAATTTATAGCGATTCATGTGGACCATTAACCCAATAACTTGAATAAAGAGCCTAACAACACAATCAAAAAAGTTTAAACTCAAGTTATTAGTAGTAGCCTACAAATTTTATTATATACTTAGACTTATTATCTATCTCCCACCGATGTGGCATGAGTAATCACATCCCTCAATCGTTGTCGCGTTTGTCTTCCGAGTTGGCAACTATCGTCATTATTGCAAATTTTTTGAGCCAGATTTTTAATTCTAGTTTATAAAGAGTTTTGATCAATCA
>JAULJZ010010089.1:0-16495 GCA_032270985.1 Heliamphora pulchella | reverse complement strand
TCAGTAACCTAATTTATTTATCGAGAATTCATATCTTAAACGTGGGGAGAATTCAGTGCATTTGATAATTGGAGACTCTAGACATAATTTGAGTTAGGACCGGGAGTTCAGTCAGGACCTTTAGTGGAATAAGTTCTAGTTCGTACAGGAAAGGACCTAGCTCCGTGATAGAATTACGGATATTCGATTTTCTCGTATAGTTAGCCCGAGTCCTATACTTCCTCGTGATCCCTCACGTAACCCATTATACGCATGGATATTTTTCTTGTTGGTTTCAGTAATTATTTAATTTAATTTGAATACCGATTTTGCCACCGGGAACATTCGAGAATTAAATTAAATTAATGAGGGGCGATTTTGGTAATTGACACACCTAAGGATTACTCCCTAAGTGGCCGGCCCTACGAGATGGTGGGTTTAATTAAATATGTTAAGTGTATCTCTTTATATTCTTTTAGGAAGGAGAAGATATACTTAATATATTTTTGAGATATTCATATATATCAAGGGGAGGCTAATTAAGAAAAACCTAACCCTAATTCTCCCATATAACCACCGGCCTCCTCTCCTCTTTGGCAATTAATTTTGCCTTTTTGGAGATTATTGTGTGAGAAGAAACCAAAAAGAGGAAGAACACATCGATCAGAATCGGTGCCCACACATCGTGATCGTCGTAGTGCGTCCGGGTCATACGTGAGAAGATTGCAATGTCGTCTTCAACGTATTCAGAATTTCTTGAAACTTTTCGACAAGTTTCATAGAGGTATTAAACTCTTAAAATCATTATAGTTTTTGTTTTTCATGAAAATCGCATACGTCGTTTTTACGGTCACGACGTCGATTCAAAATCAATTTTTTTCCGCTGCGCGGCTCCCTCTCCAACAATAAGTACAACTTTGCGATCGGTTTGATGATATATGAATGATTCTAAAATTTGTGAGATATTAGTGTTCTGATGTAAGCCTGATGCCAGCGTGCCACTTTTGGGGACAAAAGCGTGTTAGCTTCTTTATTACAATACGATGTTAAGATCTCCTGTTTGGAAATTTTGAGTGCTCTTCTGAAAGATTGTTACTATAGACGCAACTATTTTTGGTATAACCTTAAGTCATATCGTCTCGAAAGAACGATCAAGATTGCGGATTAAGAGAGATGTTATGTAGACTGAACGATTAGCGAATCTTGAGGACAAATACTAAAATTAAAAGGAAAGTTTGGTGTGACATGACATAAATTTTGGGGACAAAATTCCCAAAAGGGGGAAAAGTTATAACGGCCCGGTACGTGTTTATTTTGACCTTTCATGTTTTCGGTTAAGTGATGAGACGAAATTAAATTTGGATGTGGGTGTTATAAAATTTTGTTGTTTGACGATTGGATTAATGAGGTGTAAAAGTGAAATTGAGATATATGGTAATGAATGATGTTGATATAGCTGTATTAATGGATAATTCAAAATAACACAACGTGAGCAAAGTTAGAAGTTTGAGTTGAGTTTTTGGAAAAATTTGCAGAATACAGCTTCAGGGGTCACCGCTCAAGCAGTTGTTGTCCGCTCGAGTGGGCCGTCAAAAAATGTTTGGATTATTCTTGAACATTGGAGATATTTTGGAAGAGTATATTTATATCCCATATATACACACCAGCCCACGTGAGACCCACCATTCCCCCCTCCTCTCCTCTTCTTCTTCTCTTCTCCATCTCTAGAGAGAGAAACCTAAGAGTCCTTTAAAAACCCTAACCCTCCATCACCCAAATTAAAGCTTTGGGGCTAGATTAGGAGTAAGCAAGGGTGAAGATCAAGCTTTAGTGCAAGGGAATTGAAGATAAGCATTGAGGAGGCAAGAACACCCAAAGTCCAAACCCCAGGTGGGGAGTCAGAAGGAATTTCAAGCTTATGAACAAATTCAAGGTAGGATTTAGATTATCTCGTATGTTTTCTATTGATTTAGGTTGCTATTTTGTTTATATGAGTAAACAAGAGTTGATTTCATGCTTGATTGACAAAATCATGAGTTTATATTTGAGTTGAGTTTGGTTCGACGAAAATGGGGGTTTCGATAAATGATTTAACATAAATTTCTTCAAATTTGTTGCACATAAGGGGTGTATGAGGCCTAAATTCAATATTTTTGGGATAGAAATAAGGATTTTAAGTAAAATAATGAGTGTTATGTGTTTGGGGGGTTGGAAACTCAAAACAAGGAAAATTTTGGGTTTTTCTCGGGCACCAGCGTGCTCAAGCAGAGCCCTGTCCGCTCGAGCAGTCACATGGCATAGAGCTTGGGCGCTCGAACGCCCTTTGTCCGCTCGAGCAGACTGACTGCGTAGGGCCAATTTCATTTGATCATATCTCCCTCATTTGGATTCCGAATTAGGTCATTTTTGTACTCAAACTGAAGCCTCGAAAGTCTTATTTCCAATAAGACTACTCTTACACTAAAATTCTTTATGTAGAAAAATGTATGATTAAAATAGTGAGAGTATGTCAAATTTTCTTAACTCTTTTCTACCCATTTTTGGCCGAATGTTTTAAAAAAGGTTATTTTCATCAATACTGGACCTTTTATCAATTTTTTTGTTTCTTGGGCCATATATATACTTATACAAATCTATTTGGGTTGGGATGCATGTGTCGAACCGGTTAGTTAGATTTTATGACGAAAGTGGGTTTTCTATATAAAATTATGATTTTGAAAGTACTAGAATGAACTTTGGGGGTTGTGTTATGACGTGGTCATTATCTAAGCTTTTAAGCTTTTAGAAGAGAAACATGGGTTTCAAAACTTATATATATGTGCATATGATGGGTGTATTCCTGTTTAAAATGGCATGCTATTGATTGCATCAATCTTGTGATGTCGGTATTTTGTAAAATTTGTAAAAGAGGTATGGATTATGAGAAATTGTGCATTGAAGTTTATGATTGCATTGGATTTGAAAGGGAAGACTGAACACTAAAACAGAATGTGATTTGAAAACGAAATGGAAAATTAAATTTGGAATTGAAATGATATTTTGTGAAAATGATTGGGAGAGAAACCATTTGTGGATTGGACTCCCGAGTTGTGAAAATGAATGTAATGAACAAATAATGAACCGTATGGATTGATATGGATTAAGTTGGGCTTGCACAGCTCCGCGGTGAAAGACCAGAAACTTACGCAAGATGGAGATCACATGCCCACGGGTTAACTCCCGAAATGTGATGTTATGTCGTGATGAGTTATAGATCTATCTATTACCCAATGGTTTCGCGTAGCCTATTGGTAATTAATAGGGAGGGATTTCTGTAAATTACGCCTAACACCGATTCATTAAATGTGATACGATTTTTGTGATAAACCGGGTAATGAAAATTTGATATGGGTTTTGTGAGAAATCTAGTAAAGGGATAGCAATATGGATAATGTGAAAGAATAAATGGGATAAACTCGTGTGCGTGGGTGTGTGTGCGTGTGAATAACTAACGAATTGGTGAACTTGCACTTTTACTTCGGTTACATCCATCAACACTATTAGGGTTGGTATACTGAAAGCCATATTTTTAATATTTAATTTTATTTTAATAAAATTAATTTTTTATTTTATGAGAATTTTTATGAACAATGTATATATATCATTTCTTTGTTATACATGGATGTTCGATATTCTGTATAGTATTAAATCTGGTGTGAAGAGTACGAATTACACACAGACGATCAGATTTTAAGTTCTTACAGAATATAAATTTTATGTTCACAGTTTATATGAAAATGGGCATACCATCGGTACGACTGTAGCACAGAATTTTAGTAGACTTGTCTTGGTTACGAGAAACAGATAATAGCATCGTCTATTGTTCCTACTCTCTGTGCCAGTACACTTTGTGTGTATTGAACAGGACATTTAAGAAAATTAATTTTATACTAACTATATAAATTAATTCACACCCCAAGATTATTATGAATAGTACTTATTCTCTTAATCTTGAAATAATTATTGATTTGCGTATATTTAATATTCGTTATTTTGATTCATTAGAATGTGCGATCTTATATGGGTCTATATTTTCGATGAGTTGAATAGCAGTATTATTTATATGGCAAATATTAATTATTGACAGAATTCACGTCCCAAAAAATCAGAATTGACGATACCCCCTTAAGGAAGTATATAAGTTTTGACCGAGCCAAACCCTGCAGGTGAATTTAATTATCCGGCGGTCAAATAAGTTAAGCAGAAGGACTTAAGAATTATCAAGATGTCGATTATATTAAATTGTCAGTAATTAAATTTAATTGGCAGGTACCGGGAATCTTAACGTGGGGAGAAATGGTAAGCATTTAATAACAGGAGCTCAATGCATGAAGGTCTTGAGATTAAGGGTCAGAGTGCAATTATAGTTCTTTAGTAGTGTGAACTGTAATTCAGTTTTTATGAAAATTGCAGAAATCGCTGCGTCTTTTGATAATTGCAGAAACTGCTGGTAGGTGTCTGTGTTCCACTGGAAGTCTTACTCATAATTACTCCCAGATCCTTGTTGTTACCCTATATATATGAGGATAGGCTGAACAGATTTTATATTGATATATCATATTTTGTCTTTCAAAACTAAATATATATGAGTTCTGCCGGTACGAGTTCTCGATAATCCGTAGCCCACACTATGTTCGAGGATCGCGTATGGGAGTAGAAGATTTGACTAGAGTTTCAATTCGGAATCAAATTGTAGTTGAAAAATCGATCGACAAAAGGTATTCTTTTAAATTAACTTTTGTTGCATGAGTTTTATTTTGATCGTTCGACGTCAAAAGTTTTATTTGGAGCCCGTTTCAGCGTTTGCCCGTCTAATTAATTTTTTACCGAAAATT
Organism: Heliamphora pulchella; assembly: GCA_032270985.1. NCBI lineage: Eukaryota > Viridiplantae > Streptophyta > Magnoliopsida > Ericales > Sarraceniaceae > Heliamphora > Heliamphora pulchella. The sequence continues at coordinate 11,642 of JAULJZ010010089.1, read as the reverse complement.
GTTTGTAAAAACAATGATCTTGACAGTTTTGCATCCAACGATTGGTATCAGAACTATTTTATTTTTTTATTTACGGTTTATCGGGGTCGGTATATTTAGAACTGTTGCTAACTTTGTTTTGTAAGCGTTCTAAATCCTAATTTTATGATAATTATTTATTTTCATATTTGATTGAATGCGTAAATGATGATTAATTTTTTTTTTAATTACGGGGGTTGACTGCGATAGATTAATTTTTTTTTAGATCGAATGTGAGCCTACGAGACATAGGTTTCGATGTAAATATTTTATATTTTTTAAGTTTTTTTTTCTAATTTATTAGAAAAAAAAAAATAAGAACAGGCATGGGAGAACAAAGGCGGCGGCAACCGGCAGTAGTTGGCAGCGACAACTGGCAGTGGTTGGTAGTTTTAGTCGCGGTTTTTGGTTACTTCAAAGTTTTTTTTTTCAAATTTTTTTTTTGGATAAAATAAAAAAAAACGAGCCGTTTTCCAGAACAGCCGCGCCAAATGTTGCCTTAAGCAGCGGCGCGAAAGCCAAAACAGGCCGCCGGTTTTCCCAAACAGCAGCATAGTCCAAAGGCGCAAAATCCAAAACCAAACGAGGCGCTGTTTTCAAATAGCAGGCTGCGGCGCACTGTTGCGCCAAAAGCAAAGCAAGCGGCCCAATCCGAAGACTGTCTCAGCAGTTTCAAGCGGTACCAAACACGGCGCTATTCCCAAGGCTGTTTCATGCAGCGATTTTCCAAGTTTTCCAAAAAGCAAGTTACGTCCCAAATAGCATCCAATCAAGGGGCTGTTTCGGCAAGCACACAGCAAGGCGGTTTACATTACAAACAGCAGCTTTTCACCAAACACTATTTCGGCAGTAGCATGAATGGAGCTTAAAGTCTCAAGGGTTCATGGAATTAAAATCTTGATTTTTGGTCCAAGCTTCCAAACGTGGCTTTGATGGAATTGAGATCATGGGAATTCATGGATGCTGAATATTCTGAGGATTCATGATGATAAAACAACACAGTGATTTTGATCAAACGGGAGTGGCGCAGCATTCACAAACTGTTTGGTTGGCTGAGTTTTTTTGTTTTTGTCCAAAGACAGCAGTGTTTATCCAAACCAAGCAGCTGATTCAGAAAAAAAATTTTGAAGCTTATCTTTTAGCAGGAGATTGAGATTCTATAGAGTTTTAATTCGATCATAAAATTTAAAAAATATTTATTATGCATTTAATTTATTTTTATATTAACTCCGTGTATGATAAATATTGATTTTATTTATCCTATTAATTTAATTAATTCAAATATTCGATTTTAATTAAAATATTTTATAATTAAAAATAAAATTAAGTTTTTTTAATTAATTAATTTTAATTAAATGAAAAAATTTTAGATATTTTATTTTTTTACAAAATATCACGTTTAAGATGATTTTTTTTAAATCGGATATCTTAAAAAAACGTGAAAATTAATTCCGGTTTTTGTATTAATTAAATGAAAAAATATTTAATAGAAATAAATTATTATTTTTTAAAAAATATGAAACGAAAAATAAAATAAATAAATACTTTTAATCACTACCTTAGCTGAAAAGTTAAAGAAAAAACTGTGTATTTATTAAATTTTATTTGTTACGCATTTAAACACGAAAAGATGGTTTGATAAATCAGAATCTTTGGAATCGTGTACACAGAATGATGTTTGATTCTTTCAGATCGTGTGACTTTCGAAACTAATAAATTTATTTTAATTAAACGAATTTTTATAACCATCAAAAATAGTTTAAAAAATTAAGTGGGAGAGAAAATTTATTCACAAATAAATTCCGCAATCTCCATCACCAGTTTGTAGGTGATGCAATTAAACCCTGCGTGTCAACAGTAAGGCATTTCTCCCCAACAGACAGATTAATTACGGTATCGCTAGTACAAACCTCCTTTAGGGATAATTCTAGATAATTGTTAATGTGGATCACTTCTCCATCTGAAAGATTCATTGCGAAACGATTGATTTGGGATTAGGTGATGGTTAACACTTAGCTGTATGTAATAGTATTCTCTCTATTTGAGTCACTGCTATTGTATACTGGACTGAAATTATGTCAGCTATTTAATTTTACTTGGCATGGTCACTTGCCTAGATAGTAAAATTAAAAAGAATTGGCATGTCTGGTCTTATGATAGATAGTAGACGTCTACCCATCGTGGTATGCTATTCTCAGGTTACCAGGCTACTGGAGAATTAATTTTAAAATGGTAGAGGGAACCAAATTAAAATAAATTCAAAATTTTGCCCATCATAATTAACGGTATTTTAATTATATGATTCTCATGATTAAAATAGGACTTTCAACCCACTCACTTCCATTCTCAAAGAAAATAAATTTACGAGACCGAATTATATTAACTGGAAATGAAACTTGGACATTGTATTGACTGCTGAGGATTATAAGTTTATTTTAACTGAGATATGTCCACTAATATTAGATGAGAGGGCTACCAAAATGAAAACCCAGGCCCATCCAAAGTGGCAGAAAGCTGATCAGATGGCTCGCTGTTACATTTTGGCTTCAATGTCAAATGTTTTACAGTATCAGCATCAGTCTATGCCCAGTGCCTATGACATGATGATGAACCTCAAAGAAATATTTGAGAATCAAAATCGTGTTGCTAGGCATATGGCCATGAGATCTCTAATGAATGCAAACATGGCTGAAGGTACACCAGTTAGGAATCATGTTCTAAAGATGATCAGTTTTCTGAATGAACTAGAGATCCTTGACGCTGAAATTGGCAGAAAAACCCAGGTTGATATCATACTCCAGTCACTACCTGAAAGTTTTAAGTAGTTCTGCCTGAACTATTCTATGAATAAACTCAGCTACTCATTGGCAGAACTTCTTAGGAAACTTCAAGTAACCGAGGGTGTTCTTAGGAAACTAGGTTTTGTGCATGTGGCTGAGAATGGTTCTTTCTCTAAATCGAAAGGTAAGAAGAAGAAAAATATTCAGAAACAGGAAAACACAAGTCTAAAAGCAGTTAAGGGACCAAAAGTTGGTGTGAAGAAGCCGAGAGGCAAGTGCTGTCATTGTAACCAGTTTGGGCATTGAAAAAAGCAGTGTCCTATTTTTTCTTAGTAAGTAGAACAAACAAGGTAATTTCTATTCACTGGTTGTTGAAACATGTTTAACAGTGTTAGCTACTCGTACCTAGTGTGTTGATATGGAAGCCACTAATTATGTCTGCAATTCGTTACAGGGGTTCCAAGAAACTAAGCAGCTCAGTGATGGAGAAATCTACCTGCACATGGGCAATAATACAAGGGTGGCAGCAGTTGCATAGGAGATGTCACTCTCGATTTTAGTAGAAATAGGATACTACTTCTAAAAGATTGTCTTTATGTACTTTCGATTAGAAGAAATTTAATTTCAGTCTCGAGATTAATAAAGGACAAATATTCTGTTCATTTTGGTGACTCTGTCGTCATGAAGAAAAATAAATATTTTATTTATTCTGGTACATCGGTGGATAATCTGTATGTTGTATCTCCTATATCTCCTACACTACAACTAACTGAAATGAATAACATATCTACTTTACCATATAAGAGAAAGTTTTCTTCTTTAATGAAACAAACGTTTCTTTGGCATTAACGCTTGGGTCATATTAATCTAAAAATAATAAATAAACTGGTAGCAGATGGACCTTTAAGTTAATTAAAAGTAGAGGCACTTCAAATCTATGAATCGTGCTTAGAGGGTAAGATGACCAAGAGGCCCTTTTCGGCCAAAGGCTATAGAGTTAAAGAACCGTTCGAGCTAGTTCATTCTGATGTATGTGGTCCTATGATAATCCAGGCTAGAGATGGCTTTGAGTACTTTGTCAATTTCATTGATGACTACTCAAGGTATGAACAAATTTACCTGATGCACCGTAAGTCTGAATATTTTGAGAAATTCAAAGAATTCAAAGCAGAGGCAGAAAAGTGTCTGGGTAAAAATATTAAATCACTACGATCCAAACATGGTGGGAAATTTCTCTTTGGAGAGTTTAAGGACTACTAGTTATCAAAGGGGATTACATCCCAGTTGACTGCACTTGGCACTCCACAGCAGAATGGTGTGGAAGAAAAAAGGAATAGGACTCTTATGGAGATGGTAAGATCCATGACGAGTTATTCAAGTTTACCTGAATTATTTTGGGGACTCGCTTTAGAGACAGTGACTTACATTATGAACTTGGTACCTTCTAAGTCAGTACCTTCTACTCCCACAGAATTGTGGACCGGGCGCAAGCCTAGTCTAAAACACATTCGTATTTGGGGGTGTCCAACACGTGTGCTGAAAGAAAATGCGGGTAAGTTGGAACCAAGAACAGAAGTCCGTTTCTTTGTAGGGTATCTCAAGAGAACGAAGGGTGGTTTATTTTATAACTCTAAGGATCAGAAGGTCATTATTAACACCAATGCCCGATTCTTAGAAGATGATTATATTATGGATCATAGGCCAAATAGCAAAATTATTCTGGAAGAACTGAGAGAAAATACAAGTAGAATGGAAGAAGAATCACAAGTTACTGATAGTCCATTACCTCGTCGTAGTGGGAGGATTATCGGGACAGGTACAAATCAAGAACATGGTGCTGATGCACAGGGTTCAGATTCTGCACAGCCTGTTACTGCTAGTACACAGACACATGTAGTACCTCGTCGTAGTGGGAGAGTTGTTCATTAACCTGATAGGTATATGTTCTTGAGAGAGTCGTTTGACAAGATCCCGGCGTAACTGGATACCGAGCCTTGTAAATACAATGAAACACTACAAGACAAAGATGAAGATCTTTGGCAAAGGGTTATGAATTCAGAGATGGAATCTATGTATTCAAATCAGATCTGAAAACTTGTAGAACCACCCGAAGGGATAAAACCCATAGGATGCAAGTGGATCTACAAGAAGAAGAGAGGAGCAGATGGGAAGGTTGAAATCTTCAAAGCTACACTTGTTGCTAAAGGGTTCACTCAAAAAGAATGGATCGACTATGAGAAAACCTTTTCGCTGGTAGCCATGCTTAAGTCTATCCGGATTCTCTTATCCATTGCTCACATTTCGATTACGAAATCTGGCAAATGGATGTCAAGGCAGCTTTCCTTAACGGTAGTCTTGACGAGTGTATCTATATGATACAACCAGACAGATTCATTGCAAAGGGCCAGGAGCACATGTTGTGCAAGTTTAAGAGATCTATTTATGGATTTAAGCAGGTATCGAGATCTCAGAACACTCGGTTTGATCAAGCTATAAAGTCTTATAATTTTGATCAAAGTCTGGATAAGTCCTATGTGTACAGAAGCATGACGGAAGCGTGGTGATCTTTCTAGTACTTTATGTATACGATATCTTGCTCATCAGAAATGATGTGGGGGCATTATTTACGATTAAAGTATAGTTATCTGGGCAGATCGATATAAAAGACTTGGGAGAAGCCAGTCACATCCTTGAGATCAAGCATATGCGAGATCGGAAACAAAGGATGATGAGCTTATCACAAGCAAAGTATATCGATGATATCCTTGCTCGTTTTAGCATGCAGGATTCCAAGAAAGGATTTCTCCTTTTCTTTCATGGAATCACTCTATCCAAGGATCAGTGTCCTATGACACCTGATGAGATAGAGAAGTTGAAAGTGATTCCTTATGTTTCGACAATAGGAAGTCTCATTTATGTTATACTTTGCACTAGACCAGACATCTACTTTGCTGTTGGCATGGTTAGGAGATATGAGTCTAATCTAGGGCAGAAATATTGGACTGCGGTAAAGTATATAGTCAAGTATCTAAAAAGGACTAAGAATTATATGTTGGTTTGACAAGAAGACTGTCTAGTACCTTTTTGGATACACAAACTCAGATTTACAGTCAGACATAGAACTTACATTAGGAGACAACTTTGTAGATCCTTTACAAAGAACTTATCGTCTATGACTTTTAATAGTCATGTAGGGGGCATGAGAGTCAGATGTATGGCAATATGATTTTGAGTATAAGTGGGAGATTATTAGGGTTGGTATACTGAAAATCATATTTTTAGTATTTAATTTTATTTTAATAAAGTTAATTTTCCATTTTATGAGAATTTTTATGAGCAATGCATGTATATCATTTCTTTGTTATGCATGGATATCTGATATTATATATAATATTTAATCTGGTACGTAGAGTACGGCTTACACACAGAAGATCAAATTTTAGGTTCTTGCAGAATATAAGTTTTATATTTACAGTTTAGATGAAAATGAACATACCCTCGCTACGACTGTAGCACAGAGTTTTAGTAGACCTGTCTTGGTTACGGGGAATAGATAATAGTATCGTCTATTGTTCCGACTCTCTGTGCCAATACACTTTGTGTATATGGAACGGGACATTTGGAGTAATTAATTTTATACTGACTATATAAATTAATTCATACTCCAAGATTATTATGAATAGTATTTATCTTCTTAATCTTGAAATAATTATTGATTTGCGTATATTTAATATTCGTTGTTTTGATTCATTAGAGGGTGCGATCTTATATGGGTCTATATTCCAGGTGAGTTGGATAGTGGTATTATTTATATGGCAAATATTAATTATTGACGGAATCTACGTCCCAAAATATCGGGATTGACGGTACCTTCTTAAGGAAGCTTATAAGTTTTGATCGGGCCAAACTCTATAGGTGGATTTGATTATCCGGCGGTCAAATAATTTTAGCAGAAGGGATTAAGAAATATCAAGATGTCGATTAAATTAAATTGTCAGTAATTAAATTTAATTGGCGGATATCGAAAATCTTAACGTGGGAAGAAATAGTAAGTATTTAATAACAGGAACTCAATGCATGGAGGTCTTGAGATTATGGGTCAGAGTGAAATTATAGTTCTTTAGTAGTGTGAACTGTAATTCAGTGTTGTATGAAAATTGCAGAAATCGCTGCGTCTTTCCCTAATTGTAGAAACCGCTGGTGGTGTCTGTGTTCCACAGGAAATCTTACTCATAATTACTCCCTAGGTCCCTGCTGTAACCCTATATATATGTGGCTAGGCTGAACCAGTTTTATATTGATATATCATATTTTATCTTTCAAGACAAAATATATCTGGGTTTTACCGGTACGAGTTCTCGATAGTCCGTAGCCCACACTACGTTCAAAGATCGCGTAAGAGAATACAATAGAAGATATGACTGGAGTTTCAACTCAGAATCAAATTGTAGTTAAAAAATCGATCAACAAAATGTATTCTTCTAAATTAATTTTGGTTGCATGAATTTTATTTTGATCGCTCAACGTCAAAAGTTTTATCTGGAGCCCGTTTCGGCGTTTGCCCGTTCAGTTAATTTTTTACCAAAAATCATTTGTAAAAATAATGATCTAGACAGTTTTGCCTTCAACACACACTTCACAAATCATGCATTACATTTAAGTTAATCTATATCTTACGAGTTTTGACTCATGTATGTACGTTGAACCATTTTAGGTTCCAAGGAACAACGATGATACCTAGGCTACAGAGGCATTTTGAAAAGGGTTAGCGGATGGACCTTGCATCTTTTTTTTTTCTTTTTGTTCTTTGTTTTGTTGTACCTAAAGCTGAGGAAATGAATGTAATTAATAGGATAGCCTAAAGTTGAATGTATGTTTCTATAAACTCTTAAGCGATTTTGTAAATAAAAATTTGAAACTTGGTTCTTTTAGCTTAAATCTTCTGAATGTATAATTTTTTTTTTATGTTTTGAGGATATTATCAAAGAATATAGTTCATGTGAGGTATGCCTTGAGGTTTAGTTCACGGACTCGGGGTTTGGGTTGTGACAAATATGTTAGATACAACTTTCGTGAAGGGACCAGAGCTTAGTTCAAATTTTAAAAAAATGTTTTGACCTCTGCAATAGAAGCTGGTTTGAAATCGACACGTTTTGGTAGAAATTTGTATGTCAAGTTTTATAAGCTCAAAAAAGTCCAAACCAATTTTATATGAATGATAACATAAAAATTTAAATCTGGGCAAATAATGCAAACTTAGGTGATTTTTCTGTATTTAGTTATGATTTTAAAAATATAGATCCAACAAGGAGAATATTTTTGAAACTCAAAACTAACTTGCTCCAAAATGTAATTTGTAACGCCTTTGTTGGTTTAATCTGGTTCTTGTTCTTGGTTTTAATTTGAGGATGGTAAGAGGGAGCTTTGAAATGAGTAAAAGAAGAGGGATACCAAAGTTTTCTTATCTCGTGGTGTTACTTCTTGGTGGTTAGAATCAAGAACTTAGCTTTATTGCACCAAGATCCTTCCTACTTCTTCTTACTCCTTCTTCCCAACACTTGGAGAATTTTTGAAGTTAATATTCTAGTAAGCCTCACTTCTCTCTCTATGTGCCAAAAATTGGTGGAGTGGTGGTTTTTATAGAGTCCCTTGGTGGTGGATGTGATGATGGTGGTGGAAGAGTGGTGGAGATGTGTAAGGCATGCACACAAGGTGGTTGGTGGAATGAGAGGTGGTGGATGATTTTTGCAAGAAAAGAAGAAAAAAAAAGGAGGAATTCGGCCAAGGAGGTATGTTCTCCAACCAGGCAAATTTTGTTATTTTATTGCATTATTTTGATATTTTAATGTTACATTTATACTATATTATCCAAAAAAAAGACTTAAAATTTAATTAGATGTACGTTTTTTTGTCTCTTTTTCTATAGAGAAGAATTGTTTTAGTAACTTTATAATTAATTTATTATTTTTGTAATTTATTATTATTTTGGCATCGTTTAATTAATTATGTGTTGGCACAAAAGTTAAATTATATTCTTTTGCCAAGATGTGTTAATTTGACTTTATATGATGATTTGGTGTGTACTGAGTTTAAAATAATTTGTTTTGATTTTGTAGACATATAATTTTGTATTAGTATCATCATTATTTATTTAGATATTTTTAGGTTGTAATGATACTTAATTTGTACATATTTTTCTTAATTTTGAGCATAAAATACAAAAAGAAGTTTTTTGGCACAAACTTCTAGGTGTGACCGGCCATAGAAGAGTATTTTGGTCATTTTATTTGTTATTTTGTCTTTTGTTTTTTATTTTAATTTAAATCTTGGATTAGGGTTATTTATGTGTCAAAATTTTAAATTTTAAAGACTTTCTTGTATCTTAGGAGTAAAATAATAATTTTACACTTTTTTTTATGAGATTTTATGATTTTAATTTAATAATTTAGGATAATTTAGTAATTTCAAGGATTTTGAGACTCCTTCCTTGCATTAGGGTTTTTACCTCTCGGGTTTTAAATTCTTAGATGTTTGAGCATATTAGGATTTTTAATCTTATTATGACCAAAGATCCTATTGGTTTACTGTTACTGGTCTTATGGGCTGGAAACGGATCCTTACAACGCTATTATTCGCAACGAATTATATTTGATAATTACATTTGATGTTATGTGAAATATAGCTATGCTACACGAAATAAAAATACCTATATATTATATTGACGAATGTAAATGCTCACCAAAAATCTGGATAAATCACTATGTATATATCCTATTATCAAAATAGAACTCAAACATTTAATGCATATAAATTTACCATAATTACATAATTCAAGTTCGGTAGCTGTAAAAAATATACGTTACCAATTTGTATGAGGAGCAAAATAGAAATGGTTCAGACTCACTTTAGGGTCATTTTAAGTACAACATATGAAACTAGGACCTAGTGGAATAGTAGTTTAGAGTTTGGTCTTTAACCCTATAGCCAAAATTGGACCTTAGACCAAATCACCCTTCTTTTAATCATTTAAAAGAAAAATAAATTTAAATGTACTTCAAATTATAAATTATATTTTTATTTTCTATTAAAATAATTATTTTGTATGTTGAATTTTACTAAATTATACTACTTTTTAAAATAATTTAATGAGATATTATAGAATATCAAAACAATATATTTAAGATTTATTTTTTTATTCCGTGTATAGCACAAGTTGATTGCTAGTATATATTAACGAAAATAGGATTTTCGTGAGGATCGTCTTCGCGCAAAGTTTTTATCTTGGAGCCTTATCGGTACTTTAAAACTCTATCTTAAATTTTTACTTTTCTTGACTTAAAAAAATAAATATAATTAATTGAACAACTAATTCAATTAATTATTTTTAAAATTTAAAAATAACTATTAATATGTAATCCACAATATCAACTACAAAATTTGAAATAATATTATAAATTTTAGCAAAAGTTATATATATATATATTTATTTAATTAACAAAAATTACTATTTTAAAAGGTTTATTGTCTTGCTTGGGTAAATTTTGATTTTTTTAAATTCTATAATATTTTGTTTAGTGGGTAGAAGGTTAAGAAGTTAAAAGAATCATTTATTTTAAAATTTTATATTAAGATCGCAAAATTTAAAAATTCCTTTTAATAGCATTTTTAGTTATTTATAATTATCTTGCGTATTTCATCAAAATAATTATTTTAAAATGATTATCTTATATGATAAATTTAATTAGATTATACTATTCTATATATTATAAAATGCAAAAATAATATATTCAATATTTATTTTTGTACCTCGTGCTCTGCGCGGGTTAGTTGCTAGTACTTTAGTAAATAGAATACAAATGATTGAAATTAAGAAATTAGCTCGAGTTAAATCCACAATATGTCAACTTACATTAAAGTTGAAATCAGAAAAATTGAAGAGTCCTAAACCAAAATGAAAAAAAAAAAAAAAAAGAAAGAAAAAAGGAACTGAAAAGAAGAACAGAATGTTGATACTCATCCACGTTCAAGCAATTCAACTTGCAAAACTCATACAACTCAAGTGGCATGCAAAATCACTCGGTGTCTCACAAGCATCGCATAAGAACTCATCTTAATCGTCATCCTCCAGCAAGGAAGCAATAGTAAGTGGGTGCCGATGGTGCTCTTGCTTGTAGGCGTGCGGCAACACCGCACAAGCGAGATGACATTTGAATACACATTCATTGCAGCAGTAGCAGATGTAGCTTCCAGGATCAGCACAAGCCTAGCATTGAAATCCTGAGTTGTAAGAAATCTGATCAATCATAATGCAGCCTCTGGTTGGGGGGCTCTTTGGGAAGGCTCCGTTTGCTCTTGCTCCATGACTCCCGGTCCGATTGGTTGACTAGCTACTAAGATGTTTCAGTTCGTCAAGTTATTTCTTGTCTGCCAATGGATTCAGTAGCAATTCCAAAGGTTGACCTATTAAGAAATCTCTGGATTTATGCTTATTTTTAACTCTCCAAAGTATTTCGTTGCTTACTAATAAAAGGCAGGTTCATGGCATGGGTTCTAAAGAACAGAGGGCAATAAGGCGCATCTTATGTAAGATTCGAATAGGCATTCGTAGACATAATTTTAGGATTTTGGCATAATCTTGACAGTTTACCCCAACAATTGGTATCAGAACCGTCCTTGGTTATGTATGATTTTGTTGGAATCTGTGAATTTCATTGGCCATGGAAATCCAGATTTCAATAGCAGATTCAATTATAATTGGATTGGCCATTTCAATTGCAATTGAAGTCTGGAAACCAACAGCCATGTGTGGCCATTGATTTCCAGGGAAGACATTCCATGAACGAA
>JAULJZ010010078.1:0-16495 GCA_032270985.1 Heliamphora pulchella | reverse complement strand
AATAATTAATATTTTTCATATAAATAATACCGCTATCTAACTCACCGGGAATATAGACCCATATAAGATCGCACCCTTTAATGAATCAAAACAACGAAGATTAAATATATGCAAATCAATGATTATTTCAAGATTAAGAAGATAAGCACTATTTATAATAACCTTGGAGTGTGAATTAATTTACATAGTCAGTAGTCAATACTAAATTAATTACCCTAAATGTCCCGTTCAATACACACAAAGTGTACTAGAATAGAGAGTCGGAGCAATAGACGACGCTATTATCTGTTCCCCATAACCAAGACAGGCATACTAAAACTCTGTGCCATAGTCGTACCAATGGTATGTCCATTTCTATCTAAACTGTGAACATAAAACTTATATTCTACAAGAACCTAAAATCTGGTCTTCTGTGTGTAAACCATATTTTACATACTAGATTAAATACTATACAGAATATCGGACATCCATACATAATAAATAAATGATATACATACATTGCTCATAAAGATTCTCATAAAATTAAAAACTAATTTTATTAAAAATAAAATTAAATACTAAAAATATAGTTTTCAGTATACCTATCCTAACAAAGCCCTCGGCCCCGATTGCAATGATCCACAAAGGATCAAATCCAAAACCAAGCCCCGGGCCGTCAAAGCTAGTGAGAAGGCAGAGAAAAGGGGTTTCTTAACCTGGAAGAAAGGTTTTTGTCTCAAAAATTCCGCCACTGGGATATTTATAGAAAGTAGAAAATAACACTGTTCAGTCGACCGATCCTCCAAGTTCAGTCGACCGAACCCAAGAATTTTGGTTCAGTCGAATGGGCCAAGCCCTTCAGTCGACTGAACTGGTGGGCAGTGTGTTTTTTACGCTGAAATCGAAATTTTTAGGTCAAACACATGCCAAACAAGCCTCTACCAAACCCCAAAAAGCGTGTAATACTTTTACACATGCTGTTCTACATCTGTAAAGCATAAACCATGCATCGATACTATTCATATACTGAAAGTAGCACATCAAATATATAAATAACCTAAAAGATAAGGGTTAGGGTCTGACAACTCTCCCCCCTTAAGGAATTTTGCCTCCAAAATTCGCAACAAGGTCACGAGGTAAACAGGTTTGGGTATCTAACTCACATGCCAGACTCAAGCTCCCATGTCGCTTCCTCAACCCCGTGATGAAGCCATAAGATCTTGACATAAGTAATTGTTCTGCCCCGCAGCACCTTCTACTTTATATCAAGAATCCTCACTGAATGCTCCTCATAGGTGGCATCCTCATCAACCCGCAGCTCAGCCCAATCTAACACATGTGAAGGATTAGGCTCGTAACTCCGAAGCATAGAAATGTGGAACACGTTATGCACAGATGCTAACTGAGGTGGCAAAACCAAACGATAAGCGACCTCTCCAACTCTGTCAAGGGTCTCAAATGGTCCAATGAAGCGAGGTGATAGCTTCCCGCTACGACCAAATCTCATCAAACCTCTACGTGGAGAGACTTTCAGAAACACATGATCCCCCACTGCAAACTCCAACGGTCGCCTCCTCTGATCTACATAACTCTTTTGGCGGTTCTGAGCTGTTAATAGGTGCTGGTGAATCACAATAACCTTCTCTGTCGTCTCTCGCACCATGTCGGGTCCCAAGACTGTGGTCTCCCCCACATCTATCCAACACACGGGTGATCTACACGGTTTACCATACAAAGCCTCATACGGTGCCATCCCAATACTGGACTGATAGCTGTTATTGTATGCAAACTCTGCCAACGGTAGATGATCCTCCCAAGAACCTTTGAAATCAAGGACACAAGACCTCAGCATATCCTCTAGAATCTGTATAGTCCTCTCTGACTAGCCATCTATGTAGGGGTGAAAAGCAGTACTGAACGTCAAGTTTGTCCCTAAGGCCTCCTGTAGACTCTACCAAAAGTGCGAAGTAAAGCGCGGGTCTCTGTCAGAAACAATGGACACTGGCACTCCATGCAATCAGACTATCTCTCTGACATATAACCGACTCAGTCTATCCATTGAATCCTTCACACGGATGGAAAGAAAGTGTGCATATTTCGTCAACCTGTCAACCACAACCCATATGGCGTCGTGTTCCCTAGGTGACCGAGGAAGTCCTGACACAAAGTCCATCATGACATGCTCCCACTTCCACTCTGATATAGGCAACGAATGTAGCAATTATGTCGATCTCTGGTGTTCTGCCTTTACCTGCTGACAAGTGAGACATCGAGAAATTAACTGGATCACATCTCGCTTCATTCCCGTCTAAAAGAATTGACGACGTAAGTCATGGTACATCCTCATGGCTCCAGGATGCACGGCAAGACGAGAATGATGACACTCACGTAGAAGATCAATTCGACATGACTCTGGCACAAACAACCTTCGAGCCAACCTCAAACTCTTATCAGAACGGACAATCCATCCTGTTGTATCCTCGCCACAAGCAACACGGTCTCGTACCATCTGAGCCTCCTGATCCGTCTGCTGAACCTTTAGCACACGTGCTATCAAAGTAGGTCGTGAAACTATAGAGAACAAAGTAGCACCTGTAGCAGTCTCCCTGAGGCAAAGATCAAACTCCCCAATCTCTCCAAGCATGTCCCACTCGCATATAGCCATAGAAACTAACGACCCATGAGACCTCCTACTAAGAGCGTCAGCTACAACATTGGCCTTCCCTAGATGATACTGCAAGTTAAAATCGTAATCCTCTAACAACTCCATCCATTGTCGCTGGCGTAAGTTCAGGTTTTTATGCGAAAACAAGTATTTCAAACTCTTGTGATCGAAGAATACCTCAAAATGCTCACCATAAAGATAGTGACACCATGTCTTCAAGGCAAAGACCACGGCTGCCAACTCCAAATCGCGTGTAGGATAGTTCTTCTCATGGGTCTACAGCTGCCGAGAACCATAGGCTACAACCTTACCTCCCTACATCAAAACACATCCAAGACCGTCATGTGATGCATCACAGTACACCGTATACCCCAAGCCTCGCTCTGGAATGATCAACACTAGCAGACTAATCAACCTCGTCTTCAGCTCCTGGAAAGCTGACTCATAGGACTCACTCCAAACAAACACAACTCCATTTCGCATCAGACGCGTCATCGGTGCTGCAAGTGTAAGGACCTGGCACGTGTTTATTTGGTGTTTTCGATTAAGTGAGGAGACGAAATGAATTTTAGACATGGGAGTTATAAAATTTTGTTCAATAACGGTTAACTTACTAACATGTGAAAAGTGTAATTAAGAAGTTAATGAAATTAGATTGGAGTGAAAGAAGGCCATTAGAGCAAAAGTTAAAAAGGAACAAGGAAAAAATAAAAGAGGTTGACCAAACAAGGCCTTTAGGCCATTCTAGAAGAGTGGAGAGAGAGAGAGAAAGAGAAAGATAAAAGGGGGCCCTCAGCCCCTTCCATGCTAGACACCTTCATCTCTTCTTCTCTTCTTCTCTTCTTTGCTTCTTCTCTTCTTTTCTTCTTTGCTCCATGGAAGAATACACCAAAATCCATAAACCCTAGCCTTCCTCCCTCAAAATTTGAGAAGTTTGGAATAAAATTGAGAACTAATAATGGTGGAGAGAAGCTTTAATCCACAAGAGAAGCAACCAAAGATGGAAATCAAGCTTTGGAGCAAGGAAATGGAAGATTGAACATCAAGGAGCAAACCAAGGAGGCAACCGAAACTCTAGGAGGAAGAAAGTGGTAGAATCATGAAGCTTGAAGGTTAACTGAGGTAGGATTTAGATTATCACATATGTTTTATATTGATTTGGATTGATACTTTGTTTGTACGAATAAAACCTTGTTCATTTCATACTTGATTGACAAATTCATGGATGAGTGTGCGATTTGAGTTGGGTTTGATGAAAATGGGAGTTTTGAGAAATGATTTAACCATGATTTTGAAGAAATGTTGTGAGAAAAGAGGTTTATGAGACTTTGGATTCCATGTTTTGTATAAAAATGGGTTTAGATTAGCTTCAAAACCTAGAAAAAATCAATTTTCAGCGCAGGACTGCTTGATGGACCGATCGATTAGTCTATTAGGCAGTCAAAGGTTGCTCTCTATATTTTTTGCAGGTCAGATCGCTGGATAGACCGATCGATTGATCTATACCGCGGTCTGTTTCACTAGTCAAAAATTTGATTTGCAAATTAATGTATCTCTCTCATTCAGACTCGAAATTGGGTCAATTTTATATTCAAATCGAAGCCTCGGAAGTCTTCTTTCCAATGAGACTACTCTCACAAGAAAATTCATTTTGTAGAAAAAGTTATGATCAAAATAGTGAGGGTATGTCAAGATTTCATAACCATTTTTCACCCATTTTTAGCCAAATGCTTTAGAAAAACTTATTTTCTTTATTATTGGCCCTTTTTACTAAACTTCTAATCCCTTGAGCTTATAGCACACCTATATATATATATATATAGATTTTGTTGGAAGGCATGGTTTGAGTTAGTTGATTGGGCTTTCTATTACAATAAACGTAGATTTCAAATTGATACATATATATATACATGATGGGTGTTACCTTCTTAAAATAATGTGATCTTTTTGCTATCAACCTTGTGTTCTTGGTGCTGGGTCACATGATAGAAACGTTATGAAATATGAGAAATTTTATAATGAAAGTTGTGATATATTTGATGTGGAAATTTAATGAAAAATTGGGTTTGGAATGAAAATGGTGGCCGAATCCAAAAATTGGGTTTGGAATCAAAAAATTGGGGAAGGGTGATTCCATCAAGCACGTGGCCGAATCCATAGGGTCGGGCCGGATAGTCTAGTGGCCAGTCATCTTCTTCGTTGTGCTCCTCCTCTTGTTAGTAGGTTTGAATTATCGATTGATACCATTCCTAGGCATTATCATTCTATTCTTCCATCCTGTCTCGACTACCTCTAACCATCATGAATGAGCATATTGTCTGATCCTCAGTTATTGAAACATGTGGGCGTGGAAGGTGTGCTGAACAAATGTGCTGGCTTGGGTCCTTCGATTCCTCCAAAGATATGTAATTTATCCCAGCCTGCCTGGCATGATTTGGCAGTGGGTTAGTAGTGACATTCGATTTTGGGGTAACAGATGGTGGTAGGATCACCTTGTTGTCAATGAGATTCCGAATCTCATGACGCAGCCTCATACACTTATCAGTCCAATGCCCAAGACCTTGATGGAAGGCACAGTATTGGGAAGCATTGAATCTTGGTGGTAGGGGATCGGGTACAAGCATGGGGTCTAATGGTTTGATGAGCTCTTTCTCGACTAGTCGATTCAGGGCGGTGGATAAAGAAATGTTGAGAGGAGTAAACGTCCTCCTTGGCCTTTGTTCCTGTTAGCTGTTATCGGACTGTTGGGCATTATTGGACTGCTAGGCGGAAGAAGATGGGTTTAGTAAGTTTACCTTGTTTGAACGAGACACGAGGTTGGTGGTGGCAATTTGGTTTTGGTTGTTTGTTGGGAATGATCTTCGAGGTTTTTGGCTAGGTTTGAATTTTTTAATATCCCCGGACTGGATTGCATCTTCTATCTGAACCTCGGCATCAAACAATTGCTCGAATGTGCAGAGTGGCTGCTTGATCAAATAACGCTTCAATGGAGATTGCAGATTCTTCACTACCATCCTCACTTGCTCTTTTTCAGAAGGCCAGTTTGTCATCTTGGGGGCCTTACCTCTCCAACGGGTCAAGAAATCAACAAAAGATTCCCTGTTCTCTTGTCGGGTCATTTTGAGCTCTCGGGTAGTTACGTCTAATTGGACATTGTAACTATACTGGCTAATAAAAGCCATTGCTATGTCTTCTCAAGTTCTGGTTTTGGCTACATTAAGGGAGAGGAACCATTTCTGGGCTGCCCCAGAAAGATATCGGTAAAAGAGCTGGGCTTTCAGTTGGTCATCAATTTCTATTGGCGACAGGGTACCGACATACATTCGGAGATGAATTCAGGGATCTCCAGTTCCATCAAACTTCTCCATGTCAGGCATTTTAAATTTTTTTGATAGTTTAGCATCGGGGAATAAACAAAGCAGTCCAACATCTAGCATGTATTCCTCGATCCCTTTTGTTTTCCTAAGGACCTTCTCCATCCGGTCAATTTTCTCAACCAATGCAGACTCTCTGGACTGTGCAGTGTTTTTTTCCTCAAGTGTCACCTGTCGAGGGTTCCACGGTGGTGGTGGAATGACTTGTGGCCCATCAGGAATCTGATTGTCATCCCAAAAGTCTTCATGATTCTCATTTGTGTCAATTGATTGTTCGTTCACAATAGGGATATGGGCCAGAATCGCCCGGATCTGTGCCTAACATTGCACTTGAGCCTAGGTCTGTTGCTCTACTACTCTCTGTATATCAGTGATCGCTCGCATTAGGGCTGCCAGATTCATCATTTTTTTCCATTTCAGCTGACTCAGTTGGCTGTTCGGATACTCTACAAAGTCTGCCTGATCTTGACCTCACCCAAACGTGTGTTGACTATACTTTTCTCAGCCCAATGGTAGATTCACAGAGAACACCTGGATTGTAAAAAGAAAAATAACTAGTATCAGACACTTCTCGGGTAAACATTCTGACAGCAGATAGTAGATATCTCAGATTCCCAAAATAGCAGATCATGAGCAGATAAACACGGAGACTGAAACAATGCCCCTGTTGGGCTCATGCTAGCGGCATAACAGGATATCCCAAAAACCAGAAAGACGATTAAGAAGGGGAATCAACTAAATTCTAAAGGGAAAGCTCATCTAAAATGGGGAAATGGACAGCACTTCGACAGGAAAACGGAGCTATGTTGACTGAACTGGTTCAACCTAAAAATTCTAAGGAAAAACAAGCAGTACGACGATAGGGAAATAACTCTCATGGGTATGACAAGGGTTTGAAAAAAATGAGCCCATTTCGAGGATTCAGAGGAAATGAGCTTATGTCAAGGGGAGAGAACTAACGACCCCGGAAGATCTCGAAGGAGAGAAAAACCACCTAAGAAGTGTTAAAACGAAACACAAGCATGACCCCGGGAAGAAAACTACGGTAAGAAAAACTGAATGTGGTGAAAATCAAAACCTGGGTAAGAACCTGAAGAAAAAGCTAGCCTAAGCAAAGGATAACAGAAAATCCGGGTCGAACCCGGAGAAAGAACTAGCCTAAACTTTATCAAAAGAGTCCTAACAATATACAAACAAAACATACAATGAAGAAAAAATACATAATCCTACTAGGGTTAGCAATACCTAATTGGGGGGTGCTATGTTTACTATATGCAAAAGGCCAGTTTTGGTCAATTGGAATAAGGTACCTTCTGAATGGAGTCGGGTATTTACCTCCCATACCTGGAGTGGTGCAGGATATGGTCAAATAGTACGCTCGAACTGTTTTACTGCCCCTATGATAGCATACAGTCAGCAAGGGTTGCCCGTCCCCAATAATCCCCTAAACAGATTAACGTTCAGGGTATCAGGTTGACCAGGCAGGGGGGTTTGAAAAATAATGCATATGCATGCGAAAATGAAAATGAGAAATTTTATTAAGAATCAATGATGCTTTTGAATCTAGCCCTCTTATTTGATTCTGGAAACCAGTCCCGAGCGGAGTCGCCAGAAAAAACTGTGGCGTTGGGATTTTGGGGTTTTGAAAATGGTAAAAAATATGAGAATTCAAAGATATTTGAAAAATATTTTAACGCCTTGAAAACCAACCTTTGAAAATCCCATTTTTATTAAAAATAGAGTTGCCACTTAGTTTTTGAAAAAAACTAAGAAAAACAAAAAAAAAATAGCTTACTGATCTTTAAAACGTTAACTAGAGAAAAATGGTTCGGGTGCTAAGGTACAAATCGGGGAAGGTGTTAGGCACCCCGTTCGCCCAACCATAAGGTTGGCCTCTACTAATCATCATTGGTTCTTTAATCGAATTTCTCAAATGCATGCACATATAGAAAATGGGGGTAAAGAGAGAACATCCAAAATCAAATACAGAAAATACATAAGATATGTACATATTACTCCAAATTAGAGCAAATAAAAGGGATGAAATTCAAAGTCCTAAGGCATGCAATTTCTAACTAAAGGATACATGGAGTATTCGCACATGCAATATTCACAAAAATAAGCTAACTATCATGATTTAAATAAAAGAGCAAAAATATGATAGAAATTGTTAAAATTACCTAAATATGAATTTGTTACAAAAATAAACTAAAATATTTTAAGCATAATACTAAAGTAACATGCAAAAATTATCAAAAGTATAACCAAAACAAGAGCATGTGAAATTCCTATATTAAAAAGAAAACTTGCTAACAAAGAAATTTAAAATAAGGGTTTTATAACAAAAAAAATATTTAAAGGAGAAGAAAAACTTTACAAAAGAAAAATTATGATAAAATAAAAAGGTTAGAAAATACTATTTAACTATTTACGTTTTATGCTTTAAAAGAGACAAAAGAAAATAAAAGAAATGGGAGAAAATTATACTATCATTTAAAAGTGCAAATTAACTTGAAAGTATTTTTGTGATTTTTAGAATTACCAAGAATAAAAGAAAATAATAAAAAGGGTGTTGAGAAAAAAAAATGAAGCTATAGAAAAAGGGAAAGAAAATGGAGTTTTTATAATAAAAAAAATACTACATTACAAGAAAAAGAAGAGACAAGGCATATTAGCATTAAAGATTAACTAAAGTTAAAAGAAAAAGAAGTACTAAATTAAACATTGTAAGGAATCAAAGAAATAAATTACTAGGAAAAAGAAAGTACATTATTATTGGAAGAAAAGAAAAAAAATGAAATATAAAAGCTTTAGAAAAGAAATATTAAACTAGAAAGAAAATAAAATAGAGCATTAAATTAATATTATAAGAAAAGAAAATAGAAATGAAATAAAGTGCTAGTAAAAGAAATTAAATTAACTAAAATGAAGAAAAGAAAATAAATGCTAGAACATTAAATTAACATAAAAAGAAAAGAAAAGCGAAGAAATGAAATACTAGAATTAAATGAGTGTAATATTGACAATTACAACCATTTTTATGTAAGTGCTTATATCATAACAATAACGACATTATTTAGTCGTATCGTTAAATCATGTTAGCACTAATTTGATGAATTAAAGAAAAAGATAATGTACTTAGTGTGAAAGTGTACACTAAGAAATTAAAGTAACTAAATTAAATGAAATTAAAGCAACTAAATTAAATGAAGCAATGTAAATGATGAACAAGATTAACTATGTAAATAAAGAGGAATACATGATTAAATATAACCCGATCACCCCAAAAGAGAGAGAATGGGGCTAGAAAGACCGGGGATCCAAGCAAGGTACCTGGATTGCTTAAGAATCCTCAAATTGGGGGAATGTACTTTGATGTGACAATCCTCGGGTGGTGATCCAAGCATGGCTCCAATGTAGGCGTCAGAAGTTCGGATCTCGGTATTTTGGCAGGGTTTCCGCGTCGGGGCTCGAATTGCTCGGCGACTCGGCAAAGCTTCTCTCACTAAACCTCTGTCTCCAATTATGTCCTCAAAAATGTATCAGAGGTACGGTATTTATAGAGTTTATCAACCAATGAGATGTTGCCACGTTTTGGGGACACGTCTGGCCATTTGGAGTTGGTGGTTGCCACAATGTAAGTTGGCGGTCGCCATGTTTTTGAAAGGTTCTACAAAGTTCTATGGCAGTTGCCATGATGCAAGTTGGCAGTCGCCGTGATAGAATGTGGCGGTCGCCATGTTTGGCTAGGGTTTCTACAAATTTCTATGGCAGTCGCCATTGTGAGAGTTGGCGGTGGCCTTACTTGGACAGCAAGTTTCGAAGGTTCGATAAAATTTCATTGGTTTGAAGGTTTCGGGTTCAAATACCGAGCTTGGATCACTTCCCAAGGATCGAACTGAGGCACTATTCCACTTGTTTTCACCATCGAATTCGCCTAAGATTTGGCGGGGTCAAATTGGGATGTCTACAACTGCCAACTGGCATCATCAGTCGAAAAGACCAAGCTTGTTAATACTCGCCCAAGAAGGGAGCCCGATGAGGAGAATTGTATAGATGGTTCACAACAGCATCGGGCCTAGTCTGAGTGTGCCCGAACAGACCGAGAATGAGATAAAGATGGTAAAAGGTAGCCAATTTCAAGCCGATCAACAGAACCCTGAGGTGGTCCATGGTGGCAGCAGTCATAAGGGAAATCTTCAACCAGGGGCATTGCTAGGAAATGTCCTCCCCAGTCAAAGAACTCAAAAAGTCCTTCCAACGAACTTTAGTAAAGCAGAGGCGATAAGCTCGACGATGGACAAATAACTTCACAATGTAGTTATCAAACACGGGTTTCTCCAGCAAATTCAACTTCTCCATTAGCTAAACCTGAGAGAAATAAAGAAAAAAGAGAGCTGATCAGAAAAATAGAGAGAAATAAAGAAAAATGAGAGATGAGCGAAAAAATAAAGAGAAATAAAGAAAAATGAGAGCTGAGCAAAAAAATAGAGAAAAGTACCAAAAAATGAGAGCTGAGTGAGCACCTGAAGATGTAAAGCACTCTCCGCAAAACAAGGGGCACCCTCAGTACGGACTGCATCAAGCCCGAAAAGTGTCTCAGTAAGGACAAGTGGAACAGGGTCCCGATCCTGGTGAATGTGATAAGCTAATTCCACCAGAGAAGAATTAGCATGTTCATCAAAATATCCCAAGAGGAGCCAGGCCAATAAACAGATGCAAAGAGCATAACGACGTTGGAGCAGAAGGGAGAAATCAACAATAGAACCCTGAGGTCGAAATCAGTCAATGATCTAAGCCACATTAAGAGCTCCATCACAGGGGATTATTGAAGCCTCCCATTTTGAGTAACCAAAAAGTTGTTTCAACCGGTCCTTGAGACTTGAGAATGGAGTAGGAACTATGACCTCACCCCGGGATGAGATCTCGAGAATTGCAGAAAATTCTTCCACTATCGGGCAAAGTTCCTCATAATCGAAAAAAACACGTGCACATCAAGATTCCAAAGTTGGGTAGCCCTTCTCAGAAGAGGTTAGTCGTCCCTCATGGTCTTCAAGGAGAATATCACATCTAAACCAAAGTTGACGAAGTTCTTGCACTCAACCAAAGAGAACTTGTCCATCTATGATGAAAGGGAGCTATCGAAAGAATGAGCCATGGACAAGGAGAATGAAGAATGTCTCAAGTAGTGGGATCTAGACCAGAGAGTCCCCTTTTATAGAGGCAAAAAGTAACGGGAACCACAAAACCAGTCTTGATTTTTGTGCCAAAAATCTTTGTCACAGCCGTCACCTTTGTTTAACGGCCATCATATCTATTTGTCACGGCTACCACTTAAGTTCACAGCCGTGAACTTCGTTCTTTCAAGCCGCAAACTTTGTTTTACATTTGTACAGGCCGCCACTTTTAAACATCATGGTCGCGATGTTTTTCCTAACGATCGTTACCTTTTTTTGTAAAACTTTTAACAACAGCTCCTCCATTTGCTAGCATGGCCAAATCGTTGCTAGGAACCTGTAAGCAACTCGCAACACAAAAATGGGCTTACAGGGGAAGTATTCAACTCACAAGTCATATATCATAGATAATAAAAAATCCAAAGTAATCAAAAATGAATTCCATATCCATGAGCATCCACAATGAGCATAAATGTAATACAAAAGGCATGAAGGCCTATCTATTAAAGGTAATGAATATATGTGTAATGTATCCAGAGTGTATTAGCGGGTTCGCAGGCCCAAGTAAAGAAATAGGCACGCAGATCTCCATGTACAAGAAATAAAAGAGAAAAGAAAAGAAGAAGAAAGTAGCAAGGAGGAAGGGCCGTCACTCGCGCCGAGTCCTCTTCCCCCGCACCACGAATCCCCCACCAGAAGATGACCCTCCTGACGTCGACCCAGTTTCCTTCTCCTCCTCTAAACTATCGACAGTATGCACAATGCTGGGATTCGGGCTCTAGATGAGGAAGAAGAAGCAAAGGCTAGCTTGGAGGATGCAGTCGACATCGCACGGCCACCATGAGTCCTCGTGCCTCTACCACGGTCAAGCTACAAGAAAGGATCACATCAGAAGACGGTATATATGAAGATAGAAATGAAAGTGTATAAAGTAAGAAAGGCAGAGCACATACGGTAGTAGGGCCACCCCGAGGGATAGCAAGGGGCTGGATGCCATGGGTCCGGAGGGTGCTGTCCATCTGGCGGATCAGCACCCTTATCCTAGTGATGACCCAAAGGCACTGCTCACCCCACTCCCAATGAAGCTGTCAAAAGAAGAAAGATGGATCAATATAAGAAAGAAAAGTAGTATGAAAAGCAGTAAAAGAGAGTAGAGAAGATGTCATACCTGTTTTGCACAAGGAGAAAGGTGCATCTATTGCACCGGTGGTTGAGGGATCTCAATCTGCTGGAGGACCCTATGCACGAACGTGTCCACAATCCACGATAGCTTGGGATAAGCTGCTCTAGTAGGATTGGGGGCGGCAAGAAGAGGTGCCCTCGAGATACGATCCCCTATGGCTAACATGAGCCTCTCTTGGGCGAATACCGCTTAGTTATGATCCTCACTCTTAAGCAGCGTCGCAACATCGACCCTTGCCATGACGCATCCCGGCCAGAGGTGACCTTAAGATACCGAATTGCTCGTACCCAAGGGACTGACGAACCGCGCTCTCACTGAGGTACCACTCTCGGCAGAATGGCCCCTCAAGCAAGACACGGGTCTGGCTGACCTTCTGGCTCCGCATCAGATTAGCACCGACCCACTCCTCCATGCCGATCCAAAGATTCTAGCAAACCTGCACATTACATATGAAAGAAGAGGAAATGAAGACAAGAAGAGAAAAACGGTATACCTGGTTAGCCGGAAGGGTGTCTAGGAAGTACCGATCACCATCTAGTTCCTTTTCGTAAGGCTTCGTACCTCGATATCTCTTAGCCCACCAAAGCCTCGAGGTATCACAAAAAGGATCCTCGCCAAGTTCACCAGCATGTGCATGCTGAGAATGTTGGAGGCCTAGAGCTATAGGAAATCAAAAAAGCATCAGTACGATATTCGAAGATATGCAGGAGTGAAAGAAAGTAGGAAAGCATGAAAAGAAGAAGCAGATGTGTACCTCCTAGCTATGCTAGTAGTCGTTGGTGCTCCGGTCAAGGGTGCGGATGGCAGCGCTTATGTAGCTGTAAAGGGTAGCCAAGGCGGCTCCCTTCCAGTCATAGAAGCTGATGTCATCCACTGTAACCATCGCCGCAAGGTAGTTGAGATGCACTTTATTCTTTAAGTTTGGGAATAGAGCTATCCCAAACATATAGAGAATAAAGGCACGTGCCACTCACTCAAAATGCGTGCCTCAGAGCAGATGAAATCTTTGAATGTCTTCCTCAGCCAGGTGTATTTGATGCTCCCCTTGTCGATGGATGGGGCACTTGGCCGAGAAAGAATGTGAAAGCCTCAGAGATCTGGCAGATATTAGGATGAAATGAGCTAGTGCCTTGAGCTGGACCCAATCATTGTTGGTCTCCTTCAGCATAGTGATGAATTAACCGAATCTAGCCCTA
Organism: Heliamphora pulchella; assembly: GCA_032270985.1. NCBI lineage: Eukaryota > Viridiplantae > Streptophyta > Magnoliopsida > Ericales > Sarraceniaceae > Heliamphora > Heliamphora pulchella. Next base: position 2,921 of record JAULJZ010010078.1, on the reverse strand, counting down.
TCAACGATCTCTCCGCTTCTCTATGGGAGGGCAACATACCACTCTAGCACATTAGCAGAACCCCTGAAGCTGTAGATACGAATACTCCCCTAAAATAGAAGAAAATAACTAATTAGTATGATCAACAATGAAATCAAAACTAGAATACGCAACGATATAGCAAAAATAGAAACATAAACGATCAATCTAGTAAATTATGCAAAAGTTCCAACCCAAACGCATCTAAAACACATGGACCACTTGAAACTTCCTCTTTACATATATGAATTCAAAACCATAACCAAAAATAATACAAGCATTTAATGAGAACAAGGCACAAATCGTTGTTCTCACATCAAGCAACTATGCCGTTCAAAATACAAACTCAACTTTGTTGAGTCAACCTCATGAATACAAACCTCATTCGTCTCAAATCCAAAACTTTGGTTCAATCTTTGATTGTTTCCTATTTAAACTTGATTCAAACGCAATCTCACTCAAACCAATGATCAATTTTCAAAATTTGATATAATTTAGTTCAATTTAGGATGAATCCAAAAAATCAACTTCAATTTTAAAGACCTCATCTAACCTAAGCTAGGCCAAGCTCAAAAATTCAAATTTTAGACCCAACCTTAGGAAATTTAGTTCAACTCAAAATTTAGTTTCAAATGACAAATCAACATAGTTCAACTTTAAATTCAAACATCAAAACCCCATCCATCTCAATCTCAACTCGGGATTAACTTTAGTTTCATATTAAGTTGATTTGACCTTAAGTTCGGCCCGAATTCAATTCTACCAAATTGACTCAAAATTCAATTCAAGATTCAATTCAAAGTAAATCGCACGTTCAACTCATTTTCAACCTCAACTTCAAACTTAATCTCAAACTAACTCATTTTCAACCTCAACTTCAAACAAACTCATTTTCAACCTCAACTTCAAGCTAACTCATTTTAAATTCAAAACTCAAAGCTCAATCTAATTTTAAATTCAATTCAATTTAACATGATTACTAACTCATTTTAAATTCATTTTGATCACAAAACTCAAAACACAATCTAATTTTATTTCCATCCAACATAATTTCCACCCCAACTCAATTCAATTCAACACAATTAAAATTCAATCCCAACTCAATCTCGATACAAGTTAAATAAATCCAAGACATTCAATTCAATGATCACACAAGCTCTCATTCATGGTTTTCGTATCAAAGAAAGTAATCTTTGAAGAAAGGTTTTGACATACTGGGAGGTTCACAGTTGAGAGATGATCCCCACGATACTGAAGAAGGACCTCGTGCTAGTACACAACATCCAGCAAGATAAACCGCTTCATCCCCGATTTCGTCAAGCGGTGACGAAGGGAGTTGTACGTGGCAAGGTCGAAGCGATCTAGTATGCCCGGTGCAACTGCTCCCTTAAGAAAATGAATCTCCTCTACATCATCATCACCCATGGCCCCACTATCACTGTTGTCGTGTAAGGACTCAGTTCAAAACCCTAGTATTAGCGATGGTTAACTCATGAGATCTTAGGTCTTCAAAAGATTAAGAACCTTGATTCTATCCGAAACCCTAAAGACCAAACACTGGAGAGGCAAAATCCTAACACATGAAGAAAACTCTGAACATCTTAAAATTAATTAAGACACTAAAAAGTCTTAAAACCCAAAATTTGACACTTTGACACCCTAAATTAAATATTTAAATTAAAATAAAGAGAAAAAGATAAAATAACAACAAAAAGACTAAAATACTCCTTAGTGGCCGATTGTGCCTAGTTTTGTAACGTCCCGAACCCCAGGAACCCATAAACTCAACCCAATATCTTAAACAACCATAATAAAAACATTTTCTTAAACAATTTACATATGCGTCACAAAGGCCGAACAAGATTCTTAAATTTCAAAAGTTCATTTACAACACATATATTATTACAATCATCCATTTTCACTTTCTGCACATCATGCTGTAATGTAAATACAAATGAAAAACTAGATCTTCCCTCTGCCCTTTTTTTTTCACATGCATCGTTTGCCCTGATATTGTCCCGAATCCTCGAAACCTGAAATAGTTTGGATATATATACCTGAGCCGAGGCTCGTAGGAAAATGACTAATCAAGTGTTATGCATGACTTGTGAGGTGTGATGGGTGCAACAGAAATAAATGCAAGTTTCACCAATTTTTATATATTCCCACGCACACACTCATGCACACCCATTTGTTCTTTCCAAAAATCCTTTTCAAAACATTCATTTCTTTCACATAAAACCATATTAATTTCTCATCATCCAGTTTTTTGCCAACACCATATCACATTATAAACCGGCGTCGGGTGCAGCTTATAAGAATTTCTCCCTGTTACTTTCCAATAGGCTACTCAGCCAATGGGTAATAGATAGCTCTATAACTCACCACAACGCGATCACAACTAATGAACCGGTATCGGGCACAACTTATAGAAACCACTCCCTATTCCCCCAATAGGCTACGCGAAGCCATTAGGTAATAGACAGCTCTCTATAACTCACCACGACACATTACCACGTTTCGGGGGCTAACCCGTGGGCACGTGGTCCCCATCTTGTGCAAGTTTCCTGTCTTACACCGCAGACCTGCCAGGCCAACTTAAATGACATCCATCCATACGGTTCATTATTCGTTTATAACATTTAATTTCGCATACCCAAGAGTCCAACCCATAACTGGTTCCTATCCCAATTAATTTCACACATTATCAAAAATATCCAAATCAAATTTCCCATTTCATTTTTCTAATTAAATTCCGTTTGAGCACCCAAATTTCTTTTCATGCCATTTGCATCATAACCGCAATGTATATTATGTTTCATATATCACATCTCATTTACCCATTTCATAGAGTACCAACACAAGCTTATACAATAGTAATCATATCATATAAATTTGAAAAG
>JAULJZ010010067.1:0-14052 GCA_032270985.1 Heliamphora pulchella | reverse complement strand
AACTACAGGTTATTTTGTAAACGGTTAGCATTGTTGGATTATCCGAAAAATATGGGAGACTCTGCCAAAATTTTCATAAAAGTTTAATACTATAAATATTTTTTAAAAAGTTTGGGGCGTGACACTTGGTTTGGTAAACTAAAAAAACCAAACAGTAAGAAAGTGGGCACAACTTTCACAAATAATATCATGTCATGGTATACTTCTAGGTCCTTTATAAAACCGGGTACCATCCCAGATTGATGAAACATTCAAGACTCGAGCATATTTAAACTATAAAAGAAAAATATATATAAAAAAAAAGGAATGACGAAGACACGGGAAAAGATAGGCTTACCAGTTTTACGGGCCCAAAGTCCTGAGGAACAGAAAGCATGAGTTCCTCATCCCAGACTGGATTCAAGTTGCTCTTTATTATACTTGTTTGGACCTTCTATTAACAGAAACAAGAAGCTTTCAGAATTGAGAAACAACATTGTCCATTTGTTCGAAAGGATCAACACTGCAACTATAATTTGCAATAAATAAATCAAAACAAGGTACATGTAGAAAGATGCTTCCAGATTAAAAGCATCCTTAGATTTATCTACAACCGTGTTTGTGTACAAACATCCACCATTTCCAGTTTATTTTATTTTTTATTTCTTTCTCTCTCGTGACTGCTTTAATATCCAGAATTGGAACAGAACAAAGCGATTCAAGGGGATGTACCAAGGACCTTGTTCAGGCCTCAGGTTGAGCAACTAGGACGAAATAAAAATAAGAGTGACTGACCTGCTGCCCCATAGTCAGGACCACGTAAGGATCACTTGACAGCATATCTCTGATAGCTAAATTTGTGCCTTTTAATACTTTGACTTTCAACATTCCAATATATTCCACCGTACCTTCCTGCCATCAATTTCAACATAAGCTGACTGACAAAATGATTGCCTAAAAGCACCAAAAAGCCATTGAAACCCTATTGTGTTGATTATGTTATTTTCACTGGGTAATTAATTTAGACCAATACCAGTATACTTTAACAAGATACGAATATTTGAAGTGAGAAACATTTACATCCAAATGGAAAAGCAATAGATCCATGGTATGCATATCACATATGCAGCATACAAGGCTATATTGGGCAATGGGCATCAAGCATGTTTATCTAACATTATCCATATGATTTTAACTAAAACAGGTCCCCAAAATTTACCGCATTCTGAGATGAACTTGAACTTCGAAAGCTATCCATAATCTTCCTGGATAAACTTGATTGGAGAGAGCTCTTTTTGGAAGTATTTGACAAGATCCGCAAGCTAGGCTTCAAAAATTCTTGCTGCTCATATTTAGACCTTCCAAAAATAAAATTGAAATGATTAGTTAATTTCCGATCTCAAGACCCAGCTTATGGTATCAGCTCATTGTGAAAAAGAGCCTGATGTGTCTGGTTAGACCATCCGGAAAGACATGGCCACTTGATGCGGACAATAGATGGCACAAAGGATCAATTTCGGGGATTTATTAATTATTGTATTTTATTCAGTTTCCTTATATTATTACGTTCATATTTATCAAGATTTGAGTAAGTACCAATTACGAGTTTATTGCTTCCATTTAATTAGGGATTTCAGTTTCCTTTTTTATTAGAGTTTTAGATCTATAAATAAGAAGTCTTATTGATGGATTGATCAAAACTTGAATGAATAAGAATTTTAATTGAGTTGTATGATTTCTCCCCTTCTCGTCTTTGTATCTCTCTATCTTTTTGTTCTTCTTCTTCTAAACCTCTGCTCTTCTTCTTCTTCTCTCTATTAGTGCTACATCACTACTATTGAGGGCTAGAAATCACAAAAGATATGGATAAGGTGAGAGCTGAACACCCTTTAGATAGAAAGGGATGGCAATAGTCTTGGTAAAAGAGAGTGACCAAGGGGCAATGTATGGTTGTCTCATTAATAGAGAAACCCCCTTCATCTAGGGGTGCATCAAGAGAGGGAGACAGCTTGAATGGGACATGTATCAGGTAAAACTGGGATACATCATACATATCCCTATTAGTGCTACATCGACCCGCATTAACCGATACGATAAGAATTCATATGAAGAAATGAACTCTGTTTTTTCCCATTTTATTCTATTCCAAACCCATTCATGAGATACATTTTTCCTTTCATTGCTTTTGATGTTGATTATTATGGCATTTTATCATTTACCAACAAATATTAGCATGTGTTTGTTTTATTGTATTGAGTTATTTATTCTTTCTAAGCATTTCTAATATAATAAATAGTGAGTTTCTCTTATCAAACAAATATCTCCATTTTTATCTTAAAATCAATATAGAATCCTCCAATGTTATTTTACAAAACATGTTTTCATTGCAAAAATGTCGCTGCATTACAAATAAGATTAGAACATGATCATCAATGGGATTTATGGTATTAGCTAGCACTTGAAAAGAAAAAAAAAACATGCAATTGGTTTCCAATTTCTGTTGCACACTGTTTGATTCTCTTGATACCATTCCATGTGATCGATTCCATTACGTTGGCCGATACTTCCATATAAAATCCTGTCGTCTTGTACCTCCCTTGGTTCGAACTCTTTGAGATATGTCTGTTGCCCCATGTAACATACTTCGATAGTCATATCATTGGTTAACAGTGGTAGTTGCAATGAGTCATTGTCACGGCAACATATTTCGTGAAAAAACAGTGTATCAAGAGTGTGTCCTAGGTCCTACTCCAAACCTATATTATGACTTTGTTAAGTTAGGAGAAAGAGAGAACTACATATTATTAAGATAATCAAAAATGTTAATATAATCGATATAAATAGAATAAAACCTAAAACCGTAATTAGTCTTAATGACTAAGATACACAATAACTAACAAAGAAATAACAAATTAACCAGGATACACTTTCATACCCCTATCAAATTCATGATGCGAGCCTCGTGAGCAGTGAGGGTTTGACAAGTAAGAATCGAAAACGAGCCGAAGTGTGAGTCTTGGTAAAGAAATTGGAAAGCTGCAATGGCGAGGTGACAAAAAGGAGATTAATAGTACCAAGCTGAAGATGCTGACAAACAAAGTGACAATCAATCTTTATATTCTTCGTACGTTCATGGAAGATGGAGTTATGATTGATCTGGATCGCACTCTTATTATCACGATAGAGAGAAATAGGAGAAGAAAAACCAACGGAGCCAAACAATCTCAGCGGTAGCATGAGCCATGGCTACGATATCCAGCTTCAGCAGTAGAACGAGCAATGAAAGACTATTTCTTACTCTTTTAGGAAATGAGAGAATCACTAAGAAATACACAAAAGCCAGTAATAGACTTGCGATCAAGTACAATACTAGCCCAATCAGCATCAGTATAAGCCCAAAAAGTCAATGATGAAGACAAGGACAAGAATATGCTTTGAAAAACAGTACCACGAGCATAACGCATAATGCGAAGTAGAGTTGCCAATGAGTGGAGCGAGGAGAAGAGACAAATTGACTCACCACATGAACGACAGATGCAATATCAGAACGAGTTATAGTAAGATAGACCAAACACTCAACCAGTTCTCGATAGACAATGGGATCCTCAAGAAGAATGCCATCAGGGGAGAACTTAGCATGCGACTCAATGGGAGTATCCACAATCTTATCATCAGTGAGACGAGATAAGAGATAACCTTTAGGGGAAGAAGTAACCTTTATACTAAGAAAGTATCGCAAATGACCTAAATATATCATCTCAAATGGACGAAATAAATGTTGTTTCACTTCAGAGATAGAAGTAGAATCAGAATCAATGATAATCATGTCATCCACAAATAACAACAAAATAACCATCCCAACTGGAGTGTGACGAAGAAAAAGGATAGAATCGTGAGGACTAGGAGTGAAACCAATATGAGTTACAGCGGACTAAAGGTGGTCATACCAGGCACGAGTGGACTTCTTCAAACCATAAAGGGCATGACAAAGAAGACATACAGAACCGGTAGGTAGGGTGTAAAAATGGCCCGCGGCTCGAGGCTCATCACTGTGCAGGTTCGGCCCGACCCGCAAGAAGCCAGAGCCCATCCCTAGCCCGCACCCCCTTCCTTCGGGCCTGGGCCTCCCCCCAGAGCCTGTGGGCGGGGTTGAGGCCCAAGCTCGAAGCCCGCCCGGTTGGCCAACCTGTTTAGCCCGAGCCCAAACCCACCCACCCCAACGGCTCTGTTGGCCTGGCCCGAGCCCGGCCCGGCCTAACAACTAGTTTTTATTTATTTATTTATTTTAAAATCCATAATTTATTTTCTATAAATAGGGGACTCCCCATTTGGAAAAATCACACCAAAATCTCTGTACTCTCTACTCTCTAATCGATGATAATATTCGATTGTTTGGTGATATTCGGTGAAAAATGCAACTGTTGGCGAATCAAGGAGTGAATATCAAGAATCAAGATCGATTGAGATCAAGATTAAAGATCGGAGTTCCTTAATTCGATTTGATTTATTTTCTGCATTTTATTTTATAGTATTAAATTTATTTCGGTATATTTTTCTTAATTCTAATTTATTTTTAAAAAAAGTGTAACTGTTAATATTTAAAAAATATTAACTTTATACTTTTTTCGTAAATTTGTTTTAATTTAATTTCAATTTTAAAAATTATAATATTTTACTTTATTTATAGATCGAAATATGTTTTCCGTTGATTGAGAAGAAGATATTTTGCATTTCTACCAAGTGGTTCTAATCCCACCCCCTAATCCTCCTAATCCACCTACCGGTTCATCATTATCTGTTGTTGCATCTACATCTAGTAAAAAGGCCTCAAACGTGTGGGAATTTTTTGAAAAAAATTCTGATTACTCCGTAACTATTAAAGTCAAATGTAAAATTTGTAATAAACTTTTTTCGGGTAACACATAAGGTGGCACTAGCCACTTAATTTGACATTCAAAAAGTCATCTAAAAAATGCACCTCTTGATTTTAACACACAAATGCAAATAGGTAGGAGTCCAACTGGCAATATTGCTAATTTTTCTTATGATCCGACACGCGCACAAAATTATGTTGTTGATTATATAATAGAGCAGAAACATCCATTTTCAATGAGTGAAGCACTGGCATTTGAATATATGGTACAAGGGGCATTTTCGCCTTAATTTCAACGTTTTTCTAGAAAGACTACTAGAAACAAAATTTTGCAAAGATTTGAAGAAATTAAAACCGAGTTGGGAGATTTATTAAAAATCTAAAAGGAAAATTTTGTTTAACTTCTAATTTATACACTGCTAGAAATGCTGTAGAATATCAATGTATTACTACACATTTTATCAATAATGATTGGAATTTATATAAATAATTTTTTTCATTTAAACCTATAGATTTTTCCTACACCAGTCATACTTTAGGTATAGGTATTAGACAAGAATTCTGTTCATGCAGTATTAGTCAAAAAATATTTTTTATTACTTTAGATAATACTTCTTATAATAATGAATGTGATAACTATCTCAAACGTAATTTGCAGTTCCCATTATCTGGTTCTTTATTTCATATTCGTTGTTCTGCACATATTTTAAATTTAATTGTTAAAGAAGAGGTTCAATATTGTAATGATTCTATTAATAGAGTTAGGCTAGCCTTAAAATGCATAAATAGTAGTGCAAAAAAAATTGATCTTTATAGAAAAATATGTAATGAAGAAAATATAAAATTTAAAAAATTATAACATGATGTAAAAACTAGATGGAACGTTACATATAATATGTTACAGGTAGCAATAAAACAAAAAAAACAATTGATTTATTTTTTGAAAATATTGTTGTAAATAATTTTACTCCACCAAATTCATCTGATTGGCAAAATATAAATTTATACAAAAAAAATTTAAAGTTTTTGATGAATCAAAAAAATTATTTTCTTATATTTACACTTCTACTACTCCACTTGTTTTACCGCAATTAAAAAAAATAATGCTCCTATTTATTGAATATTTACAAAATGATACATATTTTCACATGATATTGGCTATGGAAGATAAATTTGATAAAATATTAAGAAAAAATAATACATATTTTTGGAATACTTTTAATATTAGATCCGAAGAGTAAAAATATTAATTTATCATATTTTTTTAGAAATAATTTATAGTAAGACAAATTATCTTGAATCAATAAATGATACACTTAAAAAATTATATGATGAATATAAAGTAAATATAATACCGCAATCAACACAAACGTCCATTAAGATTTCATCTCGAAGTCGTATGAACGATTGGTCTTTAATTAAGCTTAGAAGACTTTTAGAGGTTCATGGGAGTTCTATAATTGAACTCCAACGTTATTTTGAAGCAATAGAGCGTATAGATAAGGATACTTTTAATATTTTAGAGTATTAGGAACAATATGAGGTGTCGCGACCAGTCTTGTCCGCAATAGCATGTGATATTCTTGCAGTTCCTATCTCTACAATTGCTTCCGAGACAGCTTTTAGTGCAGGTGGACGGGTCCTGAACAAGTACAGATCCAACTTGGCGCCAGAGATGGTATAAGCTTTGATGATCACACGCGACACAATTTACGTATCAAAAAATATACAAGAAATGGACGAGAAGGAAAGATTGGAAGCGGACTTAGAGACTATAACCGCTGGATTGCCTGAAGAATTGTTTGGCTCATATTAAGTTTTTTTATTTTGGATCTGTAAATTTAATTTTCTTGTATTTATAATTTTACATTTTATTTGTAATTCTAAGTAGAGAATAATGCAAATGATTGTTAAATTTGTATGTGCTAACCTTGTTGGGATGTACTTGACCTATAGTGATGCAATTTTTTTATTTTTTTAAGTATAGAATACACATAAGAAAGCGAAAAATATAATTTTTATGTAACTATTCAAATTTGATTTTTGAATAATAAAATTTATATTGTATTTAATTATTTCAAGTGTTCAAGCTAATTGCATTTAATAATAAAGTTATAATAAACTAATAAACTTATAATAATATAAATTATAAATTTATAAAGTAATAATAAACTTATAATAATTAATAATATAAACTAGAAAGTATAAACTTATGAAGTAATAATAAACTTATAAAGTATAAACTATAAACTTAAAAACTAATAAACAAATAAAGTACAAACTTAAATAATAAACTAATAACTAATAAGTTAATAACTAATAAATAATAATAAACTATAAACTAATAATAATAATAATAAGCTAACTTATAAACTAATAAAATATGAATTTCTAATAAAATAATAAACTAATAAATTAATAATAATAGGTTATAAACTTATAAGTTATAATTTATAAACTTATATTGTTAGTTTATTAATAAATAATAAACTAAATTATTAATTTATTATGAAGTTATCAACTAATAAATTAATAATATAAACTAAGCAACTATTAAACTAAAAAAATTATAAACTTATACAACAACAACTAAAAAACAAAAAACAAAGGCAAAAAAAATTAAAAGCCCAGTCCTGGCCCGAGTGGCCCGCCCAAGGCCCGAGTCCGAGTATTAAGCCAGAGCCTTATACCCCTGGACTTGGGCCTACCCCTTTTCCAAAAAGCCCGCCCGGCCTGGTCCAAACTTTTGGCGGGAACCCGTGGACCTTGGGCTGGGTTTGGCCCGCTCGAGTCACGACCGAGCCAGTCCCAAATTACACCCCTACCGGTAGGATGCGGAAAGCATGGAGGAGGACGCATATAAGCTTCCTCATCAAGATGCCCATCTAGAAAAGCATTTTTGACATCCAGCAGAAAGAGGGGCCATTAACGAATTGCAGCAATAGAAATCAGAGTAAGAACCGTAATCATTTTGACCACAGGTGCAAATGTTTCCTCATAATCAATCCCATGCTCTTGAGAAAAACCCTTAGCAACTAATCTAGTTTCATAGCGCTCCTGAGAACCATCAAAATGAGTTTTAACTTTATAAACCCATTTGTATCCAACAATTCCCAAGTACAAGTTTTCTGAAGAATAGTTAATTCTTCTTGTATTGCATTGATACAATGGGGATCAATGCATGCCTTTTTATAGGACTGAAGCTCAAGTATAAATAGCAGAAAAAAAAGCAAGATAAGAAGACAAAAAATAAGTGTTAGAAATACCAAGTTTTACCAGTGGAATATAAGCACGCAAAGGATAACACCGTTCAAAGGGATCAGGATCCACAAAAATATAGGGAACTAGGTCGGAGCTGGTGGAGACATGTTGAGAAGGAGGAGGTTACCTACGAGAATAAACTAACATGGGAGATGTAGCTAGAGGACGAGATGTAGAAGTAAGGTTAGAAACATCTAGAGTTTGAGTAAATTTCTCGGAAGGCATATCATGTGAAAAAGGATCAATATGAATTAAATCCTCTTTGGGAACTGGGACAAACTTTGAAGGGAGAGTAAAGTATGAAAGTCGCTCAAGAATAAAAACATGATGGGAGACATAAAGGTTTAGATGTAAGATCATAACACCGATACCCTTTTTGTTGAATACCATAGCCCAAGAAGACAAAGAGAGCTGAGCAAGCTTTAAGTTTAGTGCGCTCCCATTTGGGAAGAGGGACAAAATAAACATAACCAAAGACACAAAACGAGTAATTGGGAGTGTGTCCAAACAAATTTTCATAAGGAGATATGCCAAAAAGAAGAGTGCTAAATATCAGAGGAAATGCTGGAAGTGTGTGTCCTCATTGTGAGGCATACGCACATATTTATTAAGATATGAATGATTACAATAGATACTATGGGCATACCCATAAGATAACATTATTAATATGCAATATTTATTAACACCTCCCTCAAGTTAGAGCATAGATATCTATTATGCTCAACTTGTTACAAATGTGTTGAACCCAAGACCCGGGTAAAGCCTTAGTAAATAAGTCAGCAAGCTATTCACCATATCGAACAAAACCAAAATTGATAGTGCCTTTCTTGTACTCGTGTCTGATGAAATGATAGTCTATCTCGATATATTTTTTTCGCTTATGAAACACTAGATTGGTAGCTATATAGATAGCAAACTTATTATCACACCACAACTTGGTAGTACCCATAGGCTGTTCGTCTAACTCGGTAAGAATCTGTCGAACCCACATAATTTCAAACGTTGCCAACGCCATAGATCTGTACTCCGCCTCAGCATCGGACCTTGACGCCACATCTTTCTTCTTGCTTTTCTACGATACCAGATTCCCACCAACGAAAACAGAGAATCCTGATGTGGACTTCCTATCAATAGGATAACCTGCTCAGTCCACATCAGAATTGCCCTCGATACGGAAGTGACCTCAGTCATAGAATTGTAGGCCCTTCCCAAGATTGGAACGGAGGTACCGTAGGATACGAACTACTATATTCCAATGTGGGACTCGAGGATCATACATGAATTGTGACTCACTACGCTGACAGGATAGGCAATATCTGGTCTGGTCATGATGGTCAAATAATTGAGTTTACCCACCATTCGACGATACCTGTCAGGATGAGAAAACACATCATCGTCACCTGGAAGAAGCTTCACACTCGGATCCATTGGAGACTCTACATTCCTTGCATTTAGAAGGCCTGCATTCTGCAAAATGTCAACCACATATTTCCTTTGAGAAACAAAGATCCCATGCTTTTCTCTGGCAATCTCAATCTCCAAAAAATACTGCAGATGCTCAAGATCTTTAGTTTGGAACTGTGTCTGTAGAAAAGCCTTCAGATTACTAATCCCAACGCTATCATCGCTAGAGATGACAATATCATCAACATTGACAATAAGAAGAATACATCCTAAAGCAACTCGACGAAAGAACATTGTATGATCTTTTTTTGACTGCCGCACACTAAATTGTTGCACCATCGTGTTAAACTGCCCAAACATGGCCCAGGGAGATTGTTTCAAGCCATATAAAGAACGACGAAGGCAGCACATCATATCAGACCCCCTTGAGCAACAAAATAGGGAGGTTGCTCCATATACACTTCCTCTTAGAGACAGCGGCGGAGCCAGAAATCTAATTTAGAGGAGTCACTAATTAACTTAAGATATTGATTTTTTTATAACCAATAACAATAGAATATTGCTAAAACTTAAATAATTATTGATAAATATAAAATTTGCAATGCATATTTTCACAAAAATTTGTGACAATTAAGGCAAAAACTTTTTATTTATTTATTTGGATAAGTAAAACTAATATAATCAAGTAGATGCTAATCACTATTGAAAACATATCAAATTAATTAAAATAATATAGTGTCAGCTTAACAGTTTTTAATTGACTTGTTATCTTGATTTTAAGTTTTACTCATTCGAAAGCTTTGCAACATTTAAATGCCTTAGCAATTTTTTTAATTTTTTTGTAAGAATATCACGATAGTTATATGATATTCTACTAACAAATAAAATTCTATTGTGTAGTAAATGTTTTCTCGCGAGTAGCATATGAATAAAATCTATAGATGTAAAAATCGAATAAATGTCCTAACCTAGTAAAAGTTTTAAAAATGTTATTTTTTAAAACTGGTTACTTTAAGACCCGTGATTGCAAATATTTCTATAAAAAAAATTAAAATAATAGAATAGTTCTATATTTAGGAGGGACACTGAACAAATTTTATGAGTGGAGATAAATACTTTGGTTTTTTTATATGTAATAATGTACATATAGAAAAGCGAGAGGGGGCATGGATCCCCTCTGAGCGTGCATTGGCTCTGCCACTGCCTGGAGATCACCATGGAGAAATGCATTTTTGACATCCAACTGATGAAGTGGCCAATTCCGAGCCGCGGCAAGAGAAAGGAAAAGGCAGATAGAAGCCATCTTAGAGACCGGAGAAAAAGTCTCAAAATAGTCAACGCTATAGGTTTGGGCATAACCTTTGGTAACAAAGTGAGCCTTCAAGCGAGCCAAAGAACCATCAGGATTCACCTTCACTGTATAGGCCCATTTGCAGCCTACCGCTTGCTTCCCGGATGGTAAAGGAACAAGGTCCCAAGTGGCATTATTATCAAGGGCAGCCATTTCTTCCAACATAGCACTACACCAATCGGGATGTGAGAGAGCCTCTAAAACACTACCAGGGACATTAGTAGTATCAACTGTAGAAATAAAGACACATAAAGATGCGGACAAGCCCTTATAGGACTCAACATAACGGGGGTGATCCCGACAGGTGCGGTAAGGGCATTCAGTAGCAATAGAGGGCTCACGTACCAGTGGATCAACCGAAGAGAAAACTAGTGCAGCAGGAAGCAGTGTTGGTAGCGGTGAAGGAGATGCTGTAGGAGCATTAGTGGAAACCCGATAGATAAGAAGATCGTCTGACAGAGGAGATGGAGGAAACTCACGACCAGGAGAAGAAATAGGAGGAGAAGCAGAATAGAACGGAGTAAACTCAAGGAAGGTAACGTCTCGAGACACAACAAAACGACGCAACGCGGGACAGTAACATCGATACCCCTTCTGGTGTTGGGGGTAGCCAAGAAAAACATGTTTTAGGACACGGGCATAACGTTTAGTCACCTGTGGTAGGGTGCCATGCACATAGCATACACAACCAAAGATTTTATAGCGCAGGGAGTGCATAGGCGAATAGGAGCTAACACAGACATCGAGGAAGCACTCTCCAACACACTAGATGGCAGGCGGTTGATAACATGTCGTGAGAACAGCCTCACTCAAAAAATGGTAGGGAACATACATATGAAAAAGAAACGCATGGGCTATCTCCAGAACATGTCTATTTTTCCATTCCGCCACCCTATTCTGTTCGGGGGTATCGGGACAAGACGTCTGATGAGAAATACCATGACCTACCATAAACTCCCTCATAGCAATAGACATATACCCTTCCCTATTATCACTACACAACACCCGAACACATGTACCAAATTGGGTTTTCACAGTCACACAGAAAGAAGTAAACACAGATAACACATCAGACTTATTTTTCATTAAATATATAAATGTTGCACGAGAGTAATTATCAACAAAAGCTCACAAAATAACGAAAACTAAACAAAGAAGTGACCGGACTAGGTCCCCAGACATCATAATGAATTAACTGAAATGGAGCAGAAACTCTTTTATTGACTCGAGACGGAAAAGGCACACGCAGGTGCTTGGCAAAATGACACGACTCGCACTCGATAGCAAACACAGAACGTAAACTAGGATAAAGAATTTTAAGACTCGACAAACCAAGATGCCGAAGACAACAATGGACATCAAGAGCGGAAGGAGATAGGGCAGAGTATGCCTGAGCAGGAGCAGCATCTAG
This sequence comes from Heliamphora pulchella, assembly GCA_032270985.1. Taxonomy (NCBI): domain Eukaryota; kingdom Viridiplantae; phylum Streptophyta; class Magnoliopsida; order Ericales; family Sarraceniaceae; genus Heliamphora; species Heliamphora pulchella. Next base: position 1,773 of record JAULJZ010010067.1, on the reverse strand, counting down.
CAGGTACAATCCCCTCGAGACTCGTTCTCTACTGATAGTCCTCTTCGTCGTAAGATCCTGAAAAATACAGTAATTAGGGAAGAACGTCATTGAGTAGCCCAAATCAGTAGTAATCTGACTAATAGATAACAAATTAAAAAGATTATCAGGAGTATGCAAGACATTGTATAAAGGAAAAGCAGGATTCGGTATCGCAGCACCACAACCTTCAACAGCTAAGGAGGATCCATTGGCAACCAAAACACCAGCATGACCAGGAGTCAGCTTATAATCTGATAGAATACCTGATTCAGCCATGTGAGCGGAAGCTCCAGAATCAATGACCCAGGTGTGTGGAGTGGCCACACATGCAGTAGGATTACCTGCAAAGGTAGCAGCTGGTACCTCATAGAAACTCGTACTCTGTCCAAACTGACCATACATATATTGGTCATACTCTGCTGCATTCATCTCAACAACCTGTATGGACGAGTTGGGCGCCCCTTGAGGGTTCGTCTGGCCATGGTCCTGCTGGCTGAGATCAGTTGTGGCATTTGCCACCCGTGGGTGCTTCCCATGAAACTTATAACACTCACTCCGAATGTGCCCCCGGATCCCACAGTAGTGGCACGTACGGGTCTTATAACCGCCATCACGACCTCCTCCATGACCAAACTTGCTACTACCACGACCGTGGCCTCGATTGTTGCGGCCAGCATGAAATCCCGCCAATGCAGATTGATCAGAATTCCCCGTAGGAGATGGACCATGAGACTCATCTTGATGAGTCACTCAGCTCACACGACGGAATGTCTCGAAGAGAGTAGGAATGTTCGCCCCAGCTAGGATCTAAAAGCGTGTTGAGTTAAACTCGGAGTCCAGACTAGCCAGGAAACATACCACAAAGAGCTACTGCCTCTTCTCCTGAAACTGAGACAGCTGATCCGTGAATGGTAGGATGCGATCAAACTCGTCAGCTAAAATCTTAAACTGTATAAAATGATCCTAAAGGGGCTTCCTGGATTGTTGGAACTGAAAGAAACCTTTCATAACATCGTAGAGGCGGGAAAGATTATGAGTGGATGAATATATCGATTCTAACGAGGATTAGATCTCTCGTACAGTGTTAGTGTACGCCACCAAAGCCTAAACAAACGGATCCATTGAGTTCAGCAATTGACTAAATATCTGGGCATCATCCCGAGTCCAAGTCCGGAAGGTCGCTGATGTTTCTGATGGAGGATCATCAAACAGATGAGAATCAAGCTCCATGCCTTGAAGAGACTTAAGGACGCTTTTCTTCCATAGAGCATACTCATTGGTGCCATCGAGTCGCCGATCAACCAACCGTGTGGATGATGAAAAAATCTCTGTGGTACGCTGCCGTACAGCTGCAACTTGGGATTCGCAGGTTACCGAATCTTCTGACATCCCTATTCACCAACAAGGAGACCAAAAATACCACGAAGTACAAGTCACAACCACATGGAGGAATGATAGAGAACTGCACTGGACCCTCACTGCATCATCAAACCATCAGACATCATAGAACCGCAGCCCATTGCACAGGTTTAATGATGCAGTGAGGGAAAGAGAGAGAAAACCCTTTGCGAAGGGACTGTTGGAGGTCTAACGGTGGTTGATGAGGCTCGTCGAGGGTCGGCGAGTGGCCGGAGAGAGGTCGTAGAGGTTGGCAGTGATCGGCGAGAAGGTTTGAGGCTTGTTTTGGCGACTTCTCTGCGAAGGGATTGTCGGAGGTCTGATGGTGGTCGACGAGGCTCACCGAGGGTCGAT